>JAVKPL010011485.1:0-51119 GCA_032173675.1 Gastrolobium villosum | reverse complement strand
AAACGAATTCCGTCAAAAACGGATGAATAAAATAAATTGCAAAAGAAATTGATTTTGTGTTGTTTTTCAAAGGAAAAAGGATTCCGTTGAAAACGGATGAATAAAATAAATGCAAAAGAAATTGATTTTGTGAAGTTTTTCGACGTAAAAGGAAATTCGTCGAAGATTTTTGACGGAAAACGAATTCCGTCAAAAACGGATGAATAAAATAAATTCCAGAATAAATTGATTTTGTAAAGTTTTTCGACGGAAAATGGATTCCGTCGAAAACAGATGAAAAAAATAAATGCAAAAGAAATTGATTTTGTGAAGTTTTTGGATGGAAAATGGATTCCGTCGAAGATTTTTGACAGAAAATGTATTCCGTCGAAAACAGATGAATAAAATAAATGCAAAAGAAATTGATTTTGTGAAGTTTTTCGACGGAAAAAGAGTTGCGTCGAAAACGGATGAATAAAATAAATGGAGAAGAAATTGATTTTGTGAAGTTTTTCGACGGAAAATGGATTCCATCGAAGATTTTGGACGGAAAGCGAATTCCGTCGAAAATGGATTAATAAAATAAATGCAAGAGAAATCGATTTTGTGAAGTTTTTCGACGGAAAATGGATTCCGTTTCAGATTTTCGACGGAAAATGGATTGCAACGAAGATTTTTGACGGAAAATGAATTCCGTCAAAAATGGATGAATAAAATAAATGCAAAAGAAATTGATTTTGTGAAGTTTTTTGACGGAAAATGGATTCCGTCAAAGTTTTTGACGTAAAATGAATTCCGTCGAAAATGGATGAATAAAATAAATCCAAAAGAAATTGATTTTGTGATGTTTTTTGACGGAAAATGGATTCCGTCGAAGATTTTTGACGAAAAACGAATTCCGCCAAAAACGGATGAATAAAATAAATTGCAAAAGAAATTGATTTTGTGTTGTTTTTCGAAGGAAAAAGGATTCCGTTGAAAACGGATGAATAAAATAAATTCAAAAGAAATTGATTTTGTGAAGTTTTTCGACGAAAAAAGAAATCCATCGAAGATTTTTTACGGAAAACGAATTCCGTCAAAAATGGATGAATAAAATAAATTAAAAAGAAATTGACTTTGTGTTGTTTTTTGACGGAAAATGGATTTTGTCGAAGATTTTTGACGGAAAATGTATTCCGTCGAAAATGGATGAATAAAATAAATGCAAAAGAAATTGATTTTGTGAAGTTTTTCAAAAGAAATTGATTTTAAAATAAATGCAAAAGAAATTGATTTTTTGAAGTTTTTCGACGGAAAATGGATTCCGTAGAAGATTTTTGATGGAAAATAGATTTCGTCGAAGATTTTTGACGGAAAATGAATTCCGTCGAAAATGGATGAATAAAATAAATGCAAAAGAAATTGATTTTGTGAAGTTTTTCGACGGAAAAAGAGTTGCGTCGAAAACGGATGAATAAAATAAATGTAGAAGAAATTGATTTTGTGAAGTTTTTCGACGGAAAATGGATTCCGACGAAGATTTTTGACGGAAAATGAATTCCGTAAAAAATGGATTAATAAAATAAATGCAAAAGAAATTGATTTTGTGAAGTTTTTGACGGAGAATGGATTCCGTCGAGATTTTTGACGAAAAATGAATTCCGTTGAAAACGGATGAATAAAATAAATTGCAAAAGAAATTGATTTTGTGTTGTTTTTCGAAGGAAAAAGGATTCCGTTGAAAACGGATGAATAAAATAAATGGAAAAGAAATTGATTTTGTGAAGTTTTTCGAAGAAAAAGGAAATCCATCGAAGATTTTTGACGGAAAACGAATTCCATCGAAAACGGATGAATAAAATAAATTAAAAAGAAATTGACTTTGTAAAGTTTTCGAAGGAAAACAGATTCCGTCGAAAACGGATGAATAAAATAAATGCAAAAGAAATTGATTTTGTGAAGTTTTTTGACGGAAAATGGATTCCGTCGAAACAAATTCCGTCGAAAACGGATGAATAAAATAAATGCAAAAGAAATTGATTTTATGAAGTTTTTCGACGAAAAATGGATTCCGTCGAAGTTTTTGACGGAAAATGAATTCCGTAAAAAATGGATGAATAAAATAAATGCAAAAGAAATTGATTTTGTGAAGTTTTTTGACGGAAAATGGATTCCGTTGAAGTTTTTAACGGAAAATGGATTCCGTCGAAGTTGATTTTGACGGAAAATGAATTCCGTCGAAAATGGATTAATAAAATAAATGCAAAAGAAATTGATTTTGTGAAGTTTTTTGACGGAAAATGGATTCCGTCGAAGATTGTTGACGAAAAACGAATTCCGCCAAAAACGGATGAATAAAATAAATGCAAAAGAAATTGATTTTGGGAAGATTTTTGACGGAAAATGAATTCCATCGAAAATGGATGAATAAAATTAATGCAAAAGAAATTGATTTTGTGAAGTTTTTCGACGGAAAAGGATTCCGTCAAAGATTTTTGACGGAAAACGAATTCCGTCAAAAATGGATGAATAAAATAAATGCAAAATAAATTGATTTTGTGAAAGTTTTTCGACGGAAAATGGATTCCGTCGAAAACGGATGAATAAAATAAATGCAAAAGAAATTGATTTTGTGAAGTTTTTCGACGGAAAATGGATTCCGTAGAAGATTTTTGATGGAAAATGGATTTCGTCGAAAATGGATGAATAAAATAAATGCAAAAGAAATTGATTTTGTGAAGTTTTTCGACGGAAAATGAATTTCGTCGAAAATGGATAAATAAAATAAATGCAAAAGAAATTGATATTGTGAAATTTTTGACGGAAAACGGATTCCGTCGAAAATGGATGAATAAAATAAATGCAAAAGAAATTGATTATATTTTGTTTTCGACGGAAAATGAATTCCGTCGAAAACGGATGAATAAAATAAATGCAAAAGAAATTGATTTTGTGAAGTTTTTCGACGGAAAAGGAAATCCGTCGAAGATTTTTGACAAAACGAATTCGAAAATGGATGAATAAAATAAATGGAAAAGAAATTGATTTTGTGAATTTTTTGACGGAAAATGGATTCGGATTCCGTCGAAAACGGATGAATTCCGTCGAAAACGGAAATAAATGCAAAAGAAATTGATTTTTTTGTTTTTCGAAGGAAAATGGAATCCGCTGAAAACGGATGAATAAAATAAATGCAAAAGAAAATGATTTTGTGAAGTTTTTCGACGGAAAATAGATTCCGTCGAAGATTTTTGACGGAAAATGAATTCCGTCGAAAATGGATGAATAAAATAAATTCAAAAGAAATTGATTTTGTGAAGTTTTTCGATGGAAAAAGAATTGCGTTGAAAACAGGTTAATAAAATAAATGTAAAAGAAATTGATTTTTTGAAGTTTTTCGATGGAAAATGGATTCCGTCGAAGATTTTTGACGGAAAATGAATTCCATCGAAAATGGATGAATAAAATAAATGCAAAAGAAATTGATTTTGTGAAGTTTTTCGAAGGAAAATGGATTCCGTAGCAGATTTTTGATGGAAAATGGATTTCGTCGAAGATTTTTTACGGAAAGCGAATTCCGTCGAAAATTGATTAAAAAAATAAATGCAGAAGAAATTGATTTTGTGAAGTTTTTTGACGGAAAATGGATTCCGTCGAAGATTTTTAACGAAAAATGAATTCCATCAAAAACGGATGAATAAAATAAATTGCAAAAGAAATTGATTTTGTGTTGTTTTTCGACGAAAAAGGAAATCCGTCGAAGATTTTTGACGGAAAACGAATTCTGTCAAAAACGGATGAATAAAAAATAAATGCAAAAGAAATTGATTTTGTGAAGTTTTTTGATGGAAAATGGATTCCGTCGAAGTTTTGGACGGAAAATGAATCTCGTAAAAAATGGATGAATAAAATAAATGTAAAAGAAATTGATTTTGTGATGTTTTTTGACAGAAAATGGATTCCGTCGAAGATTTTTGACGCAAAAGCGAATTCCGTCAAAAACGGATGAATAAAATAAATTGCAACAGAAATTGATTTTGTGTTGTTTTTCGAAGGAAAAAGGATTCCGTTGAAAACGGATGAATAAAATTAATGCAAAAGAAATTGATTTTGTGAAGTTTTTCGACGAAAAAGGAAATCCGTCGAAGATTTTTGACGGAAAACGAATTCCGTCAAAAATGGATGAATAAAATACATTCGAAAATAAATTGATTTTGTAAAGTTTTTCGACGGAAAATGGATTCCGTCGAAAACGGATGAAAAAATAAATGCAAAAGAAATTGATTTTGTGAAGTTTTTTGACGGAAAATGGATTCCGTCGAAGATTTTTGACGGATAATGTATTCCGTCAAAAACGGATGAATAAAATAAATGCAAAAGAAATTGATTTTGTGAAATTTTTCGACGGAAAAAGAGTTTCGTCGAAAATGGATTAATAAAATAAATGCAGAAGAAATTGATTTTTTGAAGTTTTTCGACGGAAAATGGATTCCGTAGAAGATTTTTAATGGAAAATGGATTTCGTCGAAGATTTTTGACGGAAAATGAATTCCGTCGAAAATGGATGAATAAAATAAATGAAAAAGAAATAGATTTTGTGAAGTTTTTCGACGGAAAATGAATTCATTCGAAAATGGATAAATAAGATAAATGGAAAAGAAATTCATTTTGTGAATTTTTTGACGGAAAACGGATTCCGTCGAAAATGGATGAATAAAATAAATGCAAAAGAAATTGATTATGTTTTGTTTTCAAAGGACAATGGAATCCGTTGAAAACGGATGAATAAAATAAATGCAAAAGAAAATGATTTTGTGAAGTTTTTCGACGAAAAAGGAAATCCGTCGAAGATTTTTGACGGAAAACGAATTCCGTCAAAAACGGATGAATAAAATAAATTCCAAAATAAATTGATTTTGTAAAGTTTTTCGACGGAAAATGGATTCCGTTGAAAACGGATAATAAAATAAATGTAAAAGAAATTGATTTTTTGAAGTTTTTCGATGGAAAATGGATTCCGTAGCAGATTTTTGATGGAAAATGGATTTCGATGAACATTTTTGATGGAAAATGAATTCCGTCGAAAATGGATGAATAAAATAAAGGCAAAAGAAATTGATTTTTTGAAG
The DNA here is from genome assembly GCA_032173675.1 of Gastrolobium villosum. NCBI lineage: Eukaryota > Viridiplantae > Streptophyta > Magnoliopsida > Fabales > Fabaceae > Gastrolobium > Gastrolobium villosum. The sequence continues at coordinate 46,029 of JAVKPL010011485.1, read as the reverse complement.
TTTTTCGAAGGAAAATGGATTCCGTAGCAGATTTTTGATGGAAAATGGATTTCGTCGAAGATTTTTTACGGAAAGCGAATTCCGTCGAAAATTGATTAAAAAAATAAATGCTGAAGAAATTGATTTTGTGAAGTTTTTGGAGGGAAAATGGATTCCGTCGAAGATTTTTGATGAAAAACGAATTCCATCAAAAACGGATGAATAAAATAAATTGCAAAAGAAATTGATTTTATGTTGTTTTTCGAAGGAAAAAGGATTCCGTTGAAAACGGAAGAATAAAATAAATGCAAAAGAAATTGATTTTGTGAAGTTTTTCGACGGAAAAGGAGATCCGTCAAAGATTTTTGACGGAAAACGAATTCCGTCAAAAACGGATGAATAAAATAAATTCGAAAATAAATTGATTTTGTAAAGTTTTTCGACCGAAAATGGATTCCGTAGAAAACGGATGAAAAAAATAAATGCAAAAGAAATTGATTTTGTGAAGTTTTTTGACGGAAAATGGATTCCGTCGAAGTTTTTGACGGAAAATGGATTCCGTCGAAGTTTTTGCCGGAAAATGAATTCCGTAAAAAATGGATGAATAAAATAAATGCAAAAGAAATTGGTTTTGTGAGGTTTTTTGACGGAAAATGGATTCCGTCGAAGATTTTTGACGAAAAACGAATTCCGTCAAAAACGGATGAATAAAATAAATTGCAAAAGAAATTGATTTTGTGTTTTTTTTCGAAGGAAAAAGGATTCCGTTGAAAACGGATGAATAAAATAAATGCAAAAGAAATTGATTTTGTGAAGTTTTTCGACGAAAAAGGAAATCCGTCGAAGATTTTTGTCGGAAAACGAATTCCGTCAAAAATGGATGAATAAAATACATTTGAAAATAAATTAATTTTGTAAAGTTTTTCAACGGAAAATTGATTCCGTCGAAAACGGATGAAAAAAATAAATGCAAAAGAAATTGATTTTGTGAAGTTTTTTGACGGAAAATGGATTCCGTAAGATTTTTGACGGAAAATGGATTCCGTAAAAAATGGATGAATAAAATAAATGCAAAAGAAATTGATTTGGTGAAGTTTTTTGACGGAAAATGGATTCCGTCGAAGATTTTTGACGAAAAACGAATTCCGTCAAAAACGGATGAATAAAATAAATTGCAACAGAAATTGATTTTGTGTTGTTTTTCGAAGGAAAAAGGATTCCGTTGAAAACGGATGAATAAAATAAATGCAAAAGAAATTGATTTTGTGAAGTTTTTCGACGAAAAAGGAAATCCGTCGAAGATTTTTGACGGAAAACGAATTCCGTCAAAAATGGATGAATAAAATACATTTGAAAATAAATTAATTTTGTAAAGTTTTTCAACGGAAAATTGATTCCATCGAAGATTTTTGACGAAAAACGAATTCCGTCAAAAACGGATGAATAAAATAAATTGCAAAAGAAATTGATTTTGTGTTGTTTTTCGAAGGAAAAAGGATTCCGTTGAAAATGGATGAATAAAATAAATGCACAAGAAATTGATTTTGTGAAGTTTTTCGACGAAAAAGGAAATCCGTCGAAGATTTTTGACGGAAAACGAATTCCGTCAAAAATGGATGAATAAAAAAAATTCGAAAATAAATTGATTTTGTAAAGCTTTTCGACGGAAAATGGATTCTGTAGAAAACGGATGAAAAAAATAAATGCAAAAGAAATGGATTTTGTGAAATTTTTTGATGGAAAATGGATTCCGTCGAAGTTTTTGACGGAAAATGAATTCCGTAAAAAATGGATGAATAAAATAAATGCGAAAGAAATTGATTTGGTGAAGTTTTTTGACGGAAAATGGATTCCGTCGAAGATTTTTGACGAAAAACGAATTCCGTCAAAAACGGATGAATAAAATAAATTGCAACAGAAATTGATTTTGTGTTGTTTTTCGAATGAAAAAGGATTCCGTTAAAAACGGATGAATAAAATAAATGCAAAAGAAATTGATTTTGTGAAGTTTTTCGACGAAAAAGGAAATCCGTCGAAGATTTTTGACGGAAAACGAATTCCGTCAAAAATGGATGAATAAAATACATTTGAAAATAAATTAATTTTGTAAAGTTTTTCAACGGAAAATTGATTCCGTCGAAAACGGATGAAAAAAATAAATGCAAAAGAAATTGATTTTGTGAGGTTTTTTGACGGAAAATGGATTCCGTCGAAGATTTTTGACGGAAAATGTATTCCGTCGAAAACGGATGAATAAAATAAATGCAAAAGAAATTGAATTTGTGAAGTTTTTCGACGGAAAAAGGGTTTCGTCGAAAATGGATTAATAAAATAAATGCATAAGAAATTGATTTTTTGATGTTTTTCGACGGAAAATGGATTCCGTAGAAGATTTTTCATGGAAAATGGATTTCGTCGAAGATTTTTGACGGAAAATGAATTCCGTCGAAAATGGATGAATAAAATAAATGAAAAAGAAATAGATTTATTGAAGTTTTTCGACGGAAAATGAATTCCGTCGAAAATGGATAAATAAGATAAATGGAAAAGAAATTCATTTTGTGAATTTTTTGACGGAAAATGGATTCCGTCGAAATTGGATGAATAAAATAAATGCAAAAGAAATTGATTATGTGTTGTTTTCGAAGGACAATGGAATCCGTTGAAAAGGGATGAATAAAATAAATGCAAAAGAAAATGATTTTGTGAAGTTTTTCGACGAAAAAGGAAATCCGTCGAAGATTTTTGTCGGAAAACGAATTCCGTCAAAAACGGATGAATAAAATAAATTAGAAAAGAAATTGATTTTGTAAAGTTTTTCGACAGAAAAAGAATTTCGTCCAAAACGGATAATAAAATAAATGTAAAAGAAATTGATATTTTGAAGTTTTTCGGCGGAAAATGGATTACGTAGAAGATTTTTGATGGAAAAAGGATTCCGATGAAGATTTTTGACGGAAAATGAATTCCGTCGAAAATGAATGAATAAAATAAAGGCAAAAGAAATTGATTTTTTGAAGTTTTTCGATGGAAAATGGATTCCGTAGCAGATTTTTGATGGAAAATGGATTCCGTCGAAGATTTTTTACGGAAAGCGAATTCCGTCGAAAATTGATTAATAAAATAAATGCAGAAGAAATTGATTTTGTGAAGTTTTTTGATGGAAAATGGATTCCGTCGAAGATTTTTGATAAAAAACGAATTCCATCAAAAACGGATGAATAAAATAAATTGCAAAAGAAATTGATTTTGTGTTGTTTTTCGAAGGAAAAAGGATTCCGTTGAAAACGGATGAAAAAAATAAATGTAAAAGAAATTGATTTTGTGAAGTTTTTTGACGGAAAATGGATTCCGTCGAAGTTTTTGACGGAAAATGGATTCTGTCGAAGTTTTTGCCGGAAAATGAATTCCGTAAAAAATGGATGAATAAAATAAATGCAAAAGAAATTGGTTTTGTGAGGTTTTTTGACGGAAAATGGATTCCGTAGAAGATTTTTGACGAAAAACGAATTCCGTCAAAAATGGATGAATAAAATAAATTGCAAAAGAAATTGATTTTGTGTTGTTTTTCGAAGGAAAAAGGATTCCATTTAAAACGGATGAATAAAATAAATGCAAAAGAAATTGATTTTGTGAAATTTTTCGACGAAAAAGGAAATCCGTCGAAGATTTTTGACGGAAAACGAATTCCGTCAAAAATGGATGAATAAAATACATTTGAAAATAAATTAATTTTGTAAAGTTTTTCAACGGAAAATTGATTCCGTCAAAAACGGATGAAAAAAATAAATGCAAAAGAAATTGATTTTTTGAAGTTTTTTGACGGAAAATGGATTCCGTCGAATATTTTTGACGGAAAATGTATTCCGTAGAAAACGGATGAATAAAATAAATGCAAAAGAAATTGATTTTATGAAGTTTTTCGACGGAAAAAGAGTTACGTCGAAAACGGATTAATAAAATATATGCAGAAGAAATTGATTTTTTGGAGTTTTTCGACGGAAAATGGATTCCGTAGAAGATTTTTCATGGAAAATGGATTTCGTCGAAGATTTTTGACGGAAAATGAATTCCGTCGAAAATGGATGAATAAAATAAATGAAAATGAAATTGATTTTGTGAAGTTTTTCGACGGAAAATGAATTCCGTCGAAAATGGATAAATAAGATAAATGCAAAAGAAATTGAGTATGTGTTGTTTTCGAAGGACAATGGAATCCGTTGAAATTGGATGAATAAAATAAATGCAACAGAAATTGATTTTGTGAAGTTTTTCGACGAAAAAGGAAATCCGTCGAAGATTTTTGACGGAAAACGAATTCCGTCAAAAACGGATGAATAAAATAAATTAGAAAAGAAATTCATTTTGTAAAGTTTTTCAACAGAAAAAGAAATTCGTCGAAAACGGATAATAAAATAAATGTAAAAGAATTTGATTTTTCGAAGTTTTTCAGCGGAAAATGGATTACGTAGAAGATTTTTGATGGAAAAAGGATTCCGATGAAGATTTTTGACGGAAAATGAATTCCGTCGAAAACGGATGAATAAAATAAATGCAAAAGAAATTGATTTTTTGAAGTTTTTCGACGGAAAATGGATTCCGTAGCAGATTTTTGATGGAAAATGGATTCCGTCAAAGATTTTTTACGGAAAGCGAATTCCGTCGAAAATGGATTAATAAAATAAAGGCAGAAGAAATTGATTTTTTGAAGTTTTTCGACGGAAAATGGATTCCGTCGAAGATTTTTGACGGAAAATGAATTCCGTAAAAAATGGATGAATAAAATAAATGCAAAAGAAATTGATTTTGTGAAGTTTTTTGACGGAAAATGGAATCCGTCGAAGATTTTTGACGGAAAACGGATGAATAAATAAATTGCAAAAGAAATTGATTTTGTGTTGTTTTTCGAAGGAAAAAGGATTCCGTTGAAAACAGATGAATAAAATAAATGCAAAACAAATTGATTTTGTGAGGTTTTTCGACGAAAAAGGAAATCCGTCGAAGATTTTTGACGGAAAACGAATTCCATCGAAAACGGATGAATAAAATAAATTAAAAAAAAATTGACTTTGTAAACTTTTTCGAAGGAAAACGGATTCCGTCGAAAATAGATGAATAAAATAAATGCAAAAGAAATTGATTTTGTGAAGTTTTTCGACGAAAAATGGATTCCGTCGAAGATTTTGGACGGAAAATGAATTCCGTCGAAAATGGATGAATAAAATAAATGCAAAAGAAATTGATTTTGTGAAGTTTTTTGACGGAAAATGGATTCCGTCGAAGTTTTTGACGGAAAATGAATTCCGCCGAATATGGATGAATAAAATAATTTCAAAAGAAATTGATTTTGTGAAGTTTTTTGACATAAAATGGATTCCGTCAGAGAATTTTGACGAAAAATGAATTCCATCAAAAACAGATGAATAAAATAAATTGCAAAAGAAATTGATTTTGTGTTGTTTTTCAAAGGAAAAAGGATTCCGTTGAAAATGGATGAATAAAATAAATGCAAAAGAAATTGATTTTGTGAAGTTTTTCGACGAAAAAGGAAATCCGTCAAAAACCGATGAATAAAATAAATTCGAAAATAAATTGATTTTGTAAAGTTTTTCGACTGAAAATGGATTCCGTAGAAAACGGATGAAAAAAATAAATGCAAAAGAAATTGATTTTGTGAAGTCTTTTGACGGAAAATGGATTCCGTCGAAGATTTTTGACGGCAAATGTATTCGGTCGAAAAAGGATGAATAAAATAAATGCAAAAGAAATTGATTTTGTGAAGTTTTTGGACGGAAAAAGGATTCCGTCGAAGTTTTTGACGGAAAATAGATTCCGTCGAAGTTTTTGACAGAAAATGAATTCCGTCGAAAATGGATGAATAAAATAAATGCAAAAGAAATTGATTTTATGTTGTTTTTCGCAGGAAAAAGGATTCCGTTGAAAACGGAAGAATAAAATAAATGCAAAAGAAATTGATTTTGTGAAGTTTTTCGACGAAAAAGGAAATCCGTCGAAGATTTTTGACGGAAAATGAATTCCGTCAAAAACGGATGAAAAAAATAAATGAAAAAGAAATTGATTTTGTGAAGTTTTTCGATGGAAAATGAATTCCGTCGAAAATGGATGAATAAGATAAATGGAAAAGAAATTCATTTTTTGAATTTTTTTGACGGAAAACGGATTCTGTCGAAAATGGATGAATAAAATAAATGCAAAAGAAATTGATTTTGTGTTGTTTTTCGAAGGACAATGGAATCCGTTGAAAACAGATGAATAAAATAAATGCAAAAGAAATTGATTTTGAGAAGTTTTTCGACGAAAAAGGAAATCCGCCGAAGATTTTTGACGGAAAACGAATTCCGTCAAAAACGGATGAATAAAATAAATTAGAAAAGAAATCGATTTTGCAAAGTTTTTCGAGGGAAAAAGAATTTCGTCGAAATCAGATAATAAAATAAATGTAAAAGAAATTAATTTTTTGAAGTTTTTCGACGGAAAATGGATTCCGTAGAAGATTTTTGATGGAAAATGGTTTCCGTCAAAGATTTTTGACGGAAAATGAATTCCGTCGAAAATGGATGAATAAAATAAATGCAAAAGAAATTAATTTTGTGAAGTTTTCTACGGAAAATGGATTCCGTCGAAGTTTTTTGACGGAAAATGTATTCCGTCGAAAACGGATGAATAAAATAAATGCAAAAGAAATTGATTTTGTGAAGTTTTTCGACGGAAAAAGAATTCCATCGAAGATTTTTAACGGAAAATGAATTCCGCCGAAAATGGATGAATAAAATAAATGCAAAAGAAATTGATTTTGTGAAGTTTTTTGACGGAAAATGGATTCCGTCGAAGTTTTTGACGGAAAATGAATTCCGTAAAAAATGGGTGAATAAAATAAATGCAAAAGAAATTGATTTTGTGAAGCTTTTTGACGGAAAATGGATTCCGTCGAAAATTTTTGACGAAAAACGACTTCCGTCGAAAACGGATGAAAAAAATAAATGCAAAAGAAATTGATTTTGTGAAGTTTTTCGACGGAAAAAGAATTTCGTCGAAAACGGATTAATAAAATAAATGCAAAAGAAATTTATTTTTTGAAGTTTTTCGACGGAAAATGGATTCCGTAGAAGATTTTTAACGGAAAATGAATTCCGCCGAAAATGGATGAATAAAATAAATGCAAAAGAAATTGATTTTGTGAAGTTTTTTGACGGAAAATGGATTCCGTCGAAGTTTTTGACGGAAAATGAATTCCGAAAAAAATGGGTGAATAAAATAAATGCAAAAGAAATTGATTTTGTGAAGTTTTTTGACGGAAAATGGATTCCGTCGAAGTTTTTGACGGAAAATGAATTCCGTCGAAAATGGATGAATAAAATAAATGAAAAAGAAATTGATTTTACGAAGTTTTCGACAGAAAATGGATTCCGTCGGAGATTTTTGACGGAAAATGTATTCCGTCGAAAATGGATGAATAAAACAAATGCAAAAGAAATTGATTTTGTGAAGTTTTTCGACAGAAAAAGAATTTCGTCGAAAACGGATTAATAAAATAAATGCAAAAGAAATTATTTTTTTGAAGTTTTTCGACGGAAAATGGATTCCGTAGAAGATTTTTGATGGAAAATGGATTCCGTCGAAGATTTTTGACGGAAAACGGATTTCGTCGAAAATGGATGAATAAAATAAATGCAAAAGAAATTGATTTATGAAGTTTTCGACGAAAAAAAGGATTCCGTCGAAGGTTTTTGACAGATAATGTATTCCATCGAAAACGGATGAATAAAATAAATGCAAAAGAAATTGATTTTGTGAAGTTTTTCGACGGAAAATGGATTCCGTCGATGATTTTTGACGGAAAATGAATTCCGTCGAAAATGGATGAAAAAAATAAATGCAAAAGAAATTGATTTTGTGAACTTTTCGACGGAAAATGGATTCCGTCGAAGATTTTTGATGGAAACTGTATTCCGTCGAAAACAGATGAATAAAATAAATGCAAAAGAAATTGATTTTGTGAAGTTTTTCAACGGAAAATGAGTTTTGTCGAAAATGGATTAATAAAATAAATGCAGAAGAAATTGATTTTTTGAAGTTTTTCGACGGAAAATGGATTCCGTAGAAGATTTTTGATGGAAAATAGACTTCGTCGAAGATTTTTGAAGGAAAATGAATTCCGTCGAAAATGGATGAATAAAATAAATGAAAAAGAAATAGATTTTGTGATGTTTTTCGACGGAAAATGAATTCCGTCGAAAATGGATAAATAAGATAAATGGAAAAGAAATTCATTTTGTGAATTTATTGACGGAAAACGGATTCCGTCGAAAACGGATGAATAAAATAAATGCAAAAGAAATTGATTATGTGTTGTTTTTCGAAGGACAATGGATTCCGTTGAAAACGGATGAATAAAATAAATGCAAAAGAAATTAATTTTGTGATGTTTTTCGAAGAAAAAGGAAATTTGTCGAAGATTTTTGACGGAAAACGAATTCCGTCAAAAACGGATGAATAAAATAAATTAGAAAATAAATTGATTTTTTAAAGTTTTTCGACAGAAAAAGAATTTCGTCGAAAACGGATAATAAAATAAGTGTAAAAGAAATTGATTTTTTGAAGTTTTACGGCGGAAAATGGATTACGTAGAAGATTTTTGATGGAAAAAGTATTCCGATGAAGATTTTTAATGGAAAATTAATTCCGTCGAAAATGGATGAATAAAATAAATGCAAAAGAAACTGATTTTTTTAAGTTTTTCGACGGAAAATGGATTCCGTAGCAGATTTTTGATGGAAAATGGATTCCGTCGAAGATTTTGGACGGGAAGCGAATTCCGTCGAAAATGGATAAATAAAATAAATGCAAAATATATTGATTTTGTAAAGTTTTTCGTCGGAAAATGGATTCCGACGAAGATTTTTGACGGAAAATGAATTCCGTAAAAAATGGATTAATAAAATAAATGCAAAAGAAATTGATTTTGTGAAGTTTTTGACGGAGAATGGATTCCGTCGAGATTTTTGACGAAAAATGAATTCTGTCGAAAACGGATGAATAAAATAAATTGCAAAAGAAATTGATTTTGTGTTGTTTTTTAAAGGAAAAAGGATTCCGTTGAAAACGGATGAATAAAATAAATGCAAAAGAAATTGATTTTGTGAAGTTTTTCGACGAAAAAGGAAATCCATCGAAGATTTTTGACGGAAAACGAATTCCATCGAAAATGGATAAATAAAATAAATTAAAAAGAAATTGACTTTGTAAAGTTTTCGAAGGAAAACGGATTCCGTCGAAAACAGATGAATAAAATTAATGCAAAACAAATTGATTTAGTGAAATTTTTCGACGAAAAATGGATTCCGTCGAAGATTTTTGACGGAAAATGAATTCCGTCGAAAATGGATGAATAAAATAAATGCAAAAGAAATTGATTTTGTGAAGTTTTTTGACGGAAAATGGATTCCGTCGAAGTTTTTGACGGAAAATGAATTCCGTAAAAAATGGATGAATAAAATAAATGCAAAAGAAATTGATTTTGTGAAGTTTTTTGACGGAAAATGGATTCCGTCTAAGATTTTTAACGAAAAATGAATTCCATCAAAAACGGATGAATAAAATAAATTGCAAAAGAAATTGATTTTGTGTTGTTTTTCGACGAAAAAGGAAATCCGTCGAAGATTTTGGACGGAAAACGAATTCCGTCGAAAATGGATGAATAAAATAAATGCAAAAGAAATTGATTTTGTGAAGTTTTTTGATGGAAAATGGATTCCGTCGAAGTTTTTGAAGGAAAATGAATTCCGTAAAAAATGGATGAATAAAATAAATGTAAAAGAAATTGATTTTGTGATGTTTTTTGACAGAAAATGGATTCCGTCGAAGATTTTTGACGAAAAACGAATTCCGTCAAAAACGGATGAATAAAATAAATTGCAACAGAAATTGATTTTGTGTTGTTTTTCGAAGGAAAAAGGATTCCGTTGAAAACGGATGAATAAAATTAATGCAAAAGAAATTGATTTTGTGAAGTTTTTCGACGAAAAAGGAAATCCGTCGAAGATTTTTGACGGAAAACGAATTCCGTCAAAAATGGATGAATAAAATACATTCGAAAATAAATTGATTTTGTAAAGTTTTTCGACGGAAAATGGATTCCGTCGAAAACGGATGAAAAAAATAAATGCAAAAGAAATTGATTTTGTGAAGTTTTTTGATGGAAAATGGATTCCGTCGAAGATTTTTGACGGAAAATGTATTCCGTCAAAAACGGATGAATAAAATAAATGCAAAAGAAATTGATTTTGTGAAATTTTTCGACGGAAAAAGAGTTTCGTCGAAAATGGATTAATAAAATAAATGCAGAAGAAATTGATTTTTTGAAGTTTTTCGACGGAAAATGGATTCCGTAGAAGATTTTTAATGGAAAATGGATTTCGTCGAAGATTTTTGACGGAAAATGAATTCCGTCGAAAATGGATGAATAAAATAAATGAAAAAGAAATAGATTTTGTGAAGTTTTTCGACGGAAAATGAATTCATTCGAAAATGGATAAATAAGATAAATGGAAAAGAAATTCATTTTGTGAATTTTTTGACGGAAAACGGATTCCGTCGAAAATGGATGAATAAAATAAATGCAAAAAAAATTGATTATGTTTTGTTTTCGAAGGACAATGGAATCCGTTGAAAACGGATGAATAAAATAAATGCAAAAGAAAATGATTTTGTGAAGTTTTTCGACGAAAAAGGAAATCCGTCGAAGATTTTTGACGGAAAACGAATTCCGTCAAAAACGGATGAATAAAATAAATTCCAAAATAAATTGATTTTGTAAAGTTTTTCGACGGGAAATGGATTCCGTTGAAAACGGATAATAAAATAAATGTAAAAGAAATTGATTTTTTGAAGTTTTTCGATGGAAAATGGATTCCGTAGCAGATTTTTAATGGAAAATGGATTTCGATGAAGATTTTTGATGGAAAATGAATTCCGTCGAAAATGGATGAATAAAATAAAGGCAAAAGAAATTGATTTTTTGAAGTTTTTCGAAGGAAAATGGATTCCGTAGCAGATTTTTGATGGAAAATGGATTTCGTCGAAGATTTTTTACGGAAAGCGAATTCCGTCGAAAATTGATTAAAAAAATAAATGCAAAAGAAATTAATTTTGTGAAGTTTTTTGAGGGAAAATGGATTCCGTCGAAGAATTTTGACGGAAAATGAATTCCATCAAAAACGGATGAATAAAATAAATTGCAAAAGAAATTGATTTTATGTTGTTTTTCGAAGGAAAATGGATTCCGTTGAAAACGGAAGAATAAAATAAATGCAAAAGAAATTGATTTTGTGAAGTTTTTCGACGAAAAAGGAAATCCGTCGAAGATTTTTGACGGAAAACGAATTCCGTCAAAAACGGATGAATAAAATAAATTCGAAAATAAATTGATTTTGTAAAGTTTTTCGACCGAAAATGGATTCCGTAGAAAACGGATGAAAAAAATAAATGCAAAAGAAATTGATTTTGTGAAGTTTTTTGACGGAAAATGGATTCCGTCGAAGTTTTTGCCGGAAAATGAATTCCGTAAAAAATGGATGAATAAAATAAATGCAAAAGAAATTGGTTTTGTGAGGTTTTTCGACGGAAAATGGATTCCGTAGAAGATTTTTGACGAAAAATGAATTCCGTCGAAAACGGATGAATAAAATAAATTGCAAAAGAAATTGATTTTGTTTTGTTTTTCGAAGGAAAAAGGATTCCGTTGAAAACGGATGAATAAAATAAATGCAAAAGAAATTGATTTTGTGAAGTTTTTCGACGAAAAAGGAAATCCGTCGCAGATTTTTGACGGAAAACGAATTCCGTCAAAAATGGATGAATAAAATACATTTGAAAATAAATTAATTTTGTAAAGTTTTTCAACGGAAAATTGATTCCGTCGAAAACGGATGAAAAAAATAAATGCAAAAGAAATTGATTTTGTGAAGTTTTTTGACGGAAAATGGATTCCGTCGAAGATTTTTGACGGAAAATGGATTCCGTAAAAAATGGATGAATAAAATAAATGCAAAAGAAATTGATTTGGTGAAGTTTTTTGACGGAAAATGGATTCCGTCGAAGATTTTTGACGAAAAACGAATTCCGTCAAAAACGGATGAATAAAATAAATTGCAACAGAAATTGATTTTGTGTTGTTTTTCGAAGGAAAAAGGATTCCGTTGAAAACGGATGAATAAAATAAATGCAAAAGAAATTGATTTTGTGAAGTTTTTCGACGAAAAAGGAAATCCGTAGAAGATTTTTGACGGAAAACTAATTCCGTCAAAAATGGATGAATAAAATACATTTGAAAATAAATTAATTTTGTAAAGTTTTTCAACGGAAAATTGATTCCGTCGAAGATTTTTGACGAACAACGAATTCCGTCAAAAACGGATGAATAAAATAAATTGCAAAAGAAATTGATTTTGTGTTGTTTTTCGAAGGAAAAAGGATTCCGTTGAAAACGGATGAATAAAATAAATGCACATGAAATTGATTTTGTGAAGTTTTTCGATGAAAAAGGAAATCCGTCGAAGATTTTTGACGGAAAATGAATTCCGTCAAAAACGGATGAATAAAAAAAATTCGAAAATAAATTGATTTTGTAAAGCTTTTCGACGGAAAATGGATTCTGTAGAAAATGGATGAAAAAAATAAATGCTAAAGAAATGGATTTTGTGAAATTTTTTGATGGAAAATGTCAATTACAACTAATCATTTACAGTGGCTATTTACAGCAGCAAAACAGTGAGCATACAGCAGCAAAACAGTGAGCATACAGCAGCAAAACAGTGAGCATTTACAGCAGCAAAACAGTGAACATACAGCAGTGTTTACAGCAGCAAAACAGTGAGCCTACAGCAGCAAAACAGGTGTAACGCCCTCCCTTGTATGCATCCAAGAGAGTCGTTTGCTAAGCGGAATTAGAGTCGTGAACGTCACATGAGCTAACAAAGCAGTATACAAATCCGTATAAAAATTTTCAACACTTAAATTCTTTTCACAAAGGTTTTCCAAAATAGTCATTGTTCATAAAAGTTCAAGCTAACATAGTTATGATAAAGACTACAGTCATCCAAAAGTTCCAAAACATTAATCATTACAGTTATCCATCTAAACAAACAGCAACACTGATAATCCACGCATCAGCAATCAACAGCAAAATACTACTCCTTCAAATGCTCTTGCGTCCTCCTGCCATTTTGGAAAAATAGCAGCCCCGAAGGGGTGAGAATAATCCCAGTAGTGTGGCAATAAAACCAATAATATAACAATATTAACTGGGCACAAAATCATAAACAGTCACTTCAACATATCCTTGTTCCTTTTCCTTTTTATCATATTCATATATTGCGTATATAACGCCTTTCCTTTGCGCTTTTAGCACCGTCGTGCGCGCACTTCACAGTGGAATCAATTATCCCTTGGCACCTGAGCTCCATGTGGATTCCATCTGTGGGCCTATGCGGACTGATGCCAAGTGTCCCATACCCCGGTACCTTGGGGATGCCTACATGATGCTTGCTCAAACACATGGTCCTGTACATAACTATTCTACACAAGGCCTATATGATCTTGATACATGCATGTCATGCAATGCTTTCACACACAAGGCGTAAAAATGCGGTATGATGTAGAGTGCATGCTTATATACCTTTCATATGCGTTATGCTGCCACATAACGTTTTTACCTCATAATCATATAGCCATCATGGCACATGTTTGGCAGTTTCCTTTCATTATAATGGAACATAATATTTTTACGGCATATGGAGCATCATGTTACAATTCTATACCAGTAGTCAATAGTTACATTAGGCATCATCGCCTGACACTTACCTTAGCTTTCCTTAAATATTACCAACGGCAGCAAAATATTCTCACTTCTTAAGCGCACCTAAATCAATTAAAACTAATCATTTACAGTGGCTATTTACAGCAGAACAGAGAGCATACAGCAGTGGCTTACAGCAGCAAAACAGTGAGCATACAGCAGTGTTTACAGCAGCAAAACAGTGAGCATTTACAGCAGCAAAACAGTGAGCATACAGCAGCAAAACAGTGAGCATACAGCAGCAAAACAGTGAGCATTTACAGCAGCAAAACAGTGAGCATACAGCAGCAAAACAGTGATGTTTAAAACAGAAACAGTGACGTTTTTAAAACAGAAACAGTGGCACTTTGAACTTCCAAAACAGTGGCATAAATCTTGGTTTTTGGACATTGAAACAGTGGCATATTATGGAGTAAAACAGTGGCATTTTATGCATACAAACAGTGGCATAGAAGGACTAAAACAGTGGCATTTTATGCATAAAAACAGTGGCATATGATGACTAAAACAGTGGCACATTATGAATAAAACAGTGGCATATGATGACTTAAAACAGTGGCCTCTTATGCATAAAAACAGTGGCATATGATGACTTAAAACAGTGGCCTTTTATGCATAAAAACAGTGGCATTTTAATCATGGAAACAGTGGCATTTCATGGCTAAAACAGTGGCATTTTAAGCATGGAAACTGTGGCATTTGATGAGTAAAACAGTGGCATTTCATGCATAAAAACAGTGGCTTAAGGAGCACTAAAATAGTGACATACATGTGCAGAAACAGTGGCATACAATGTGCAGAAATAGTGGCATGTAATGTGCAGAAACAGCGGCATGTAATGTGCAGAAACAGTGGCATCTAAGGTGCAGAAACAGTGGCTTTTTAGTGCAGAAACAGTGGCTTTTAAGTGCAGAAACAGTGGCATAAAATGGTGATTTTTGAGGGACCGAAACAGTGGTATTTTATCTACAAAACAGTGGCATATTAAACCGAAACAGTGGCACATTTCCTCTTTAAAACAGTGGCCTAATTATACAAAACAGTGGCATATAATTTTAAGCATGATCATGAGACTTTTACTCTTCAACTCATGCATACAAATCATCATGAAATGGCTCCATACTTATACTTTTATCATGCTCAACCAAGGATCCAAAGCAACACATATACAAGGAGACTTTCAAGCATACATACATGGCTACACAAAGAAAGAGTTCTAAGTTCAAGGCCTACCTCTTGTAGCACACCCTTCAAAGTCAAGGATCACACCACCTTCTAGCTTCACTACACACAAGTCCACACTTCCTAAGAGGTCCTATGCGCAACAAGGTGAGGAACTAGGTTGGCACTAGCTTGGTGTATGGTTGAGGTGAGGGAAGGAGGGAGTTGGCTTGGCAAAGTCTTCTTGCTCCAAGGTGACTTGTTGGTGCGGCTAGAGGGAGTGAGGAGGAGGAGGAGAGTTGGCTGCACTTGCACATGAAGCCAGCCCCCTCTCCATGCGCACATATATAGGGAAAGTGAGGGAAAATTGCCATGATTAACTATCATGAAAAATTCAGATTTCTTTGAGAGGATGGGGCTACATATAAGGCTGAATCAAGCAAGGGTTTGCTTCTAGCTTACTCTATTTACATGCAAGGATGGAGGGGTGATATGTTCAGATTTGGTGCTGTCCTTAAGTCAGAAAATTTTCTGCATCATTGACCAAGTTGTGCGCAAAAATGGAGTGGAGGAGGTGCCTCATGAGTACATGTAAGAGCTTTGCTAAGTCAACAAGTAAAACAACCATGTGGCAGCCCAAAAATCTGCACTTAGGCAGCCTTGGTGCGCAATGATGAGGGGGAAAGAGGTGCAGTTTTGTGACAGCCCAAATTCAGATTTTGGAGCTGCACAAAATGATGAAAATGCAGCAAAAAAATCCTCTTATGATGCATGTGAAAACAAGGCAGGTTTGGCTCATGATGGGATGCAAAAGGCTTGCCAAAAATCTGCACAAAACAGTGTCATGATGGAGGGTGTAAGTGGTTCACCAAGTCAACAAGTTAAGCAGTTTGTGTCATAAAAAAAATCTGCATCAAGACCCCTCCCATGTGCGCCCAAAATGGGGAATTATGCAGCCTAAAATCATGCTAAAATGCACATGTGGCTACCATGCAATGAGGTTTAAATCAAGTTATGCTTAAGCAAGGTGAGGTGGCGGTTTTAACAAGGGAAAATGACAGATTTCAAGGTCCTAAATCACCCTTACTTGTGCGCAAGATTGGGTGGTAGAAGGGTTGCCATGTTAAGGTTTCTTGGTACACAAGGCATCCATGTTGGGCAAGACTTAGGGAAGTAGGTGTGGGTCTAACCATGGGCTGAACTTGATGGATTCACAAGCCATCCTTGGGCCATTGGCCTCACACACAAAAGGATCCATTCACACAAGTCCAAAAGCAACAAGTCCATACACACTCAAGCCCACATCCAAACACTAATGCCTTCTAACACACACTCACATTACTCATAAGATTAAATTCACATGTCTACATATGTATCTTCCTATGATTTAATTTAATTAATTACCTTAGTCTTATCCAAGGATGAAGGTCAACCAATTCACAAGCCATTACACATAAACCATACATCCGAATTCTACACATGTACACATAGTATATAGTACTTAGGTATTTTTCTAATTATGCGGGATGTTACACTCTCCCCACCAAATAGGAATTTTGTCCGCAAAATAAACTTACTTAAGAGCTAAACAGTTCTGGATAGCGTTTCTGAACGTCGTCCTCGCGCTCCCAAGTGGCTTCAGCTGCCGATCTGTTGTTCCATAATACTTTCACCAAAGGGATTTCTTTAGAACGGAGGCGCTTGGCGGATCTTTCAAGAATTTGGAATGGTTGCACTTGATAAGTCAGATTTTCCTTGAGTTCCACTTCTTCCGGCTGTAACACGTGAGATGGATCAGAGAGATACCTCTGTAGCTGTGACACATGAAATACATTGTGAATTCCTGACAGATTGGGTGGTAAAGCCAACCGGTATGCAGACTCTCCAATCCGGTCCATAATCAGATACGGTCCTAAGTACCGTGGACTTAACTTCTTAACTCCCATTCTCCTTCCGAGTCCCGATGTAGGAGTGATTCTCAAGAACACATGATCTCCGACTTCGAAAGATAGAGGCTTATGACGCTTGTCGTAATAACTCTTCTGTCTGGCCTGAGCCCTCTGCATATTCTCCCGAATCTTCTTTACTTGCTCGGATGTTTCTTGAATTAGATCAGGTCCTAACATACTTCGCTCACCCACTTCAGTCCAACATAAAGGGGATCTGCATTTTCTCCCATACAAAGCTTCGTACGGTGCCATCTGAATACTGGAGTGGTAACTGTTGTTGTAAGCAAATTCAATCAACGAAAGATAACTATCCCAGCTGCCTCCTAACTCCAAAACACATGCTCGCAGCATGTCCTCTAAGGCTTGAATGGTGCGTTCCGTCTGGCCATCGGTCTGCGGATGATAAGCAGTACTCAACCTCAATTGGGTCCCTAATGCTCTTTGAAAGGATTCCCAAAACTTAGATGTAAACTTGGGATCACGATCACTGACAATACTCGTAGGAACTCCGTGCAGCTTCACAATCTCCTGCAGATAAATTCTAGCAAGCCTCTCTGTATCATATGTGGTTCTAACACGCAAGAAATGAGCTGACTTCGTTAAACGATCGACAATCACCCAGATAGAATCATATCCTTCTCGCGTCCGAGGAAGTCCAACTACAAAATCCATCGAAATGCTGTCCCACTTCCATTCGGGAATCTCCAAAGGTTGAAGGAGTCCCGACGGTTTCTGATGTTCGTACTTCACCTTCTGACAAGTTAAGCATCGAGATACATACTCCGCAATATCACGCTTCATACCCGGCCACCAAAACGAGGTCTTCAAATCATGGTACATCTTCGTGGATCCAGGATGAACTGCATACTTACCCTTATGAGCCTCCTGTAAAACTTCTTGCTTCAACACTTCATTCGGCACAACCAGCCGTCCTTGAAATCTCCAAACATCATTCTCGTCCTTTACAACATCTTGGTTGCCAACCAAATCACGGACTAACTCTTCATCTTTCTGAGCCTCCTTAATTCTACTGATCAATTCATTCTCCACCTTTATAATTCCCAATCTTATGCTACTTCCTCTCTCGTCTACCGATACGTTCAAGTCTCGAAAGGCCTCGAACAACTTCAATTCTTCCATCATCAGAGTTGCAGTGTGTAGAGTCTTCCTGCTCAGGGCGTCGGCTACCACGTTTGCCTTTCCTGGGTGGTATTTAAGTTCAAAATCGTAGTCCTTCAGAAATTCCATCCACCGTCGTTGCCGCATATTCAGCTCCTTCTGGTCGAACAAGTACTTCAAACTCTTATGATCGCTGAACACGTCAAACTGCGAACCATACAAGTGGTGCCTCCAGATTTTAAGTGCGAACACAATAGCTGCTAACTCCAAATCGTGCGTAGGATAATTTTCTTCGTGAGGCTTCAGTTGTCGAGATGCATAAGCTACCGCCATACGATCCTGCATCAACACGCATCCAAGTCCTTTCAGCGACGCATCGCAGTAAACTTCGAACCTTCGAGTAGGATCCGGAATCGTGAGTACGGGAGCACTCGTCAATCTGCTCTTTAGCTCCAAGAAACATTCTTCACAGGCTTCAGTCCACTCAAAAGGCTTATCCTTCCGAGTGAGACGAGTAAGGGGTTGCACTATTTGAGAGAAATTCTGGATGAACCTTCGATAGTATCCAGCCAGACCTAAGAAACTTCTTACTTCAGTGACAGTCTTGGGTCGTTCCCAATTCATGACAGCTTCGACTTTGCTGGGGTCCACCGCGATACCTTCGGATGAGATGACATGGCCCAGAAACTGGACCTCTTTAAGCCAAAACTCGCACTTCGACCATTTCGCGTACAACTGCTTCTCCTTCAAGATTTGCAAGACAATCCTCAGATGTTCCGCGTGCAGCTCTTCATTAGCTGAATAAATCAGGATATCGTCGATAAACACAATAACGAACTGATCAAGAAATGGGCGGAAGATGCGGTTCATGTAGTCCATGAATACCGCTGGAGCATTCGTAAGTCCGAATGGGATCACCTGATATTCGTAGTGCCCATAACGAGTCCTAAAAGCGGTTTTCGGAATATCCTCCGGTTTGACCCGGATCTGATGGTATCCCGATCGTAAATCTATCTTGGAAAAGACTCTGGCTCCTCTCAGCTGGTCCATCAAATCGTCGATCCTCGGAAGCGGATACTTATTCTTCACCGTTACTTTGTTCAGCTGGCGGTAATCTACACACAGACGTAAGCTTCCATCCTTCTTCTTAATCAAGATAGCTGGAGCACCCCATGGAGAAGTACTCGGTCTGATGAATTCCTTTGCCAAAAGCTCTTCTATCTGCTTCTTCAACTCGCGAAGTTCCAACGGTGCCATACGATACGGGGCAATGGAGATTGGTCCAACTCCAGGAACAAGTTCGATCGAAAATTCTATTTCCCTATGAGGAGGCAATCGAGGTATTTCATCCGGGAATACCTCCTCGAATTCTCTAACTACCGGTACATTCTGAATTGGATTGTCAACCGAGGTCTCAGCCTCGATCGACAAAAGATACCCTGCTGCTCCCTTGCGGAGCTCTTTTCTAACTTGCAATAAGGAAATGAGAGAGAAAGGTTGAAAATTACCATCTTTCGCAGGAACAACGACTTTCCCCGCTCGACAGTCCAATGTTATCCCGTTTTCCGTCAGCCAGTCCATACCGATAATCACATCGAAGTTGAATACCGGCAGGACCACCAAGTTAACCGTATACGTGTTCCCTTCATACTGCAAGGTAACACCTCTGCAGATCTCTGAGGCTGTGCACGATCCACCAGTAGGTGTGCTGATGTGTAACTCATAAGGTAACGGGGTTGGGGTGATGCCTATTCTCAAGGCAGTATGCTTTGCCATAAAAGAGCCAGACGCTCCAGAATCAAAGATAACAGAAATTGGGTGACCATTCAAAGTGACATTACCTTTGATCAGGTTGGGAAACTTCTGCGCTTCATTAGCATCCAATGTGAACACCCGAGCTTGCGGAGGCTGTTGATCAACGTTCTGGGGACATTTGTAAGCAAAATGACCTTGCTGGCCGCATCTGAAACATGCATTGTTGTTCTTGCGACAGACTCCGAAGTGATTCTTTCCACATGTGGCACAAACAGTCGCGCCCTGACGTCCAGTCGATGATTGACCCACCGTAAAGTTCCTCTTAAAGTTTCCAGGCCGCGCTTGCAACGGCGTACCTCTGCCTCGACCCCTACCAGGTGCCGCCCTGAAGAATCTGCCTGCTCGGTTTCCTCCGTGGAACTGTGGTGGTGGCTTGTTCAAGTTCTTGGCCTCCAGAATGATTCCTTCTGCCTGACGACTCTGGTTGATGAGTTCCGGAAGTGTACGATTAGCCGTCGTTAAGATGAGCTTACGGATCTCCGGGTGCAATCCGCTCTCGAACTTCTCCACCTGCCATTCTTCATCATAAATGTTCCGGTCAAAGTTGGCGTACTCGATCAGCTGCCCAAACTTTGCAATATACTCGTTAACCGTCATGTTACCCTGCCTGAGCGACAGCAGTTCAGTGTGCTTCATCCTTCGCATTGCCTTAGGAAAATACTTATCCAGAAATACTTGTCTGAACACGGCCCATGTTAGTTCCACGTCCTGAGCCCTCAGCAGAGCCCTCGCACCAGTCCACCATGTTAAAGCTTCTCCCATCAGCTGGTACGACGCGTACTCAGTCTTCTGTGCTTCCGGACATGCCATGCGCTCGAAAATATGCTCAATCATCTGCAGCCACCTTGCTGCAGCCTCAGGGTTGTCTTCACCCTCAAAGGTAGGTGGTTGGAAGTTGCGGAAGTCTTTCAACCTCCGACGGGCAATTTCTTCTGCATTTTCATGCAGTGGGGGTTGGTTCTGATTTTGTTGCCTATGGTCGCGCCATTCTTGGCTCATATTCTGGATGAACGTTGCCAGTCCCCCAATGGTAGTGATAAGATCCTCTTCTGCATCGCCAGTCCTTCCCCGAGTTGAACCGCGACCACCCGCCATGATTCTGCACTCACAATACCAGGAAATGAGTTGATCAGGCTCACCGCAAGTTATTCATGGCAGCAGTCCCAAGTAGGTACTCGAGTTCAATTCGGACAAGTTAGCTATGCATCCGTGTCTTATCACAGAACAGTCTAACCCATCTAACTATCCTAGCTACATATACTTAAACTATAGCACATTTAGACAGTCAATCAGCAGATAAACACAAACAGCAGTCAATTCAATCAAACACAAACAATTCCATGGACCAAACTGCTCTGATGCCAATTAGTGTAACGCCCTCCCTTGTATGCATCCAAGAGAGTCGTTTGCTAAGCGGAATTAGAGTCGTTAACGTCACATGAGCTAACAAAGCAGTATACAAATCCGTATAAAAATTTTCAACACTTAAATTCTTTTCACAAAGGTTTTTCCAAAATAGTCATTGTTCATAAAAGTTCAAGCTAACATAGTTATGATAAAGACTACAGTCATCCAAAAGTTCCAAAACATTAATCATTACAGTTATCCATCTAAACAAACAGCAACACTGATAATCCACGCATCAGCAATCAACAGCAAAATACTACTCCTTCAAATGCTCTTGCGTCCTCCTGCCATTTTGGAAAAATAGCAGCCCCGAAGGGGTGAGAATAATCCCAGTAGTGTGGCAATAAAACCAATAATATAACAATATTAACTGGGCACAAAATCATAAACAGTCACTTCAACATATCCTTGTTCCTTTTCCTTTTTATCATATTCATATATTGCGTATATAACGCCTTTCCTTTGCGCTTTTAGCACCGTCGTGCGCGCACTTCACAGTGGAATCAATTATCCCTTGGCACCTGAGCTCCATGTGGATTCCATCTGTGGGCCTATGCGGACTGATGCCAAGTGTCCCATACCCCGGTACCTTGGGGATGCCTACATGATGCTTGCTCAAACACATGGTCCTGTACATAACTATTCTACACAAGGCCTATATGATCTTGATACATGCATGTCATGCTATGCTTTCACACACAAGGCGTAAAAATGCGGTATGATGTAAGATGCATGCTTATATACCTTTCATATGCGTTATGCTGCCACATAACGTTTTTACCTCATAATCATATAGCCATCATGGCACATGTTTGGCAGTTTCCTTTCATTATAATGGAACATAATATTTTTACGGCATATGGAGCATCATGTTACAATTCTATACCAGTAGTCAATAGTTACATTAGGCATCATCGCCTGACACTTACCTTAGCTTTCCTTAAATATTACCAACGGCAGCGAAATATTCTCACTTCTTAAGCGCACCTAAATCAATTAAAACTAATCATTTACAGTGGCTATATACAGCAGAACAGAGAGCATACAGCAGTGGCTTACAGCAGCAAAACAGTGAGCATACAGCAGTGTTTACAGCAGCAAAACAGTGAGCATTTACAGCAGCAAAACAGTGAGCATACAGCAGCAAAACAGTGAGCATACAGCAGCAAAACAGTGAACATTTACAGCAGCAAAACAGTGAGCATACAGCAGCAAAACAGTGGCGTTTTTAAAACCGAAACAGTGGCACTTTGAACTTCCAAAACAGTGGCATAAGTCTTGGTTTTTGGGACATTGAAACAGTGGTATATTATGGAGTAAAACAGTGGCATTTTATGTATACAAACAGTGGCATAGAAGGACTAAAACAGTGGCATATTATGCATAAAAACAGTGGCATTTTCTTCATAGCATAAAACAGTGGCATATGATGACTTAAAACAGTGTCATATTATGCATAAAAACAGTGTCATATGATGACTTAAAACAGTGGACTTTTATGCATAAAAACAGTGGCATGGGCATTTCATGGCTAAAACAGTGGCATTTTAAGCATGGAAACAGTGGCATTTGATGAGTAAAACAGTGGCATTTCATGCATAAAAACAGTGGCTTAAGGAGCACTAAAACAGTGACATACATGTGCAGAAACAGTGGCATATAATGTGCAGAAATAGTGGCAGTGGCATGTAATGTGCAGAAACAGTGCAGAGAAACAGTGGCATCTAAGGTGCAGAAACAGTGGCTTTTAAGTGCAGAAACAGTGGCTTTTAAGTGCAGAAACAGTGGCATAAAATGGTGATTTTTGAGGGACCGAAACAGTGGTATTTTATCTACAAAACAGTGGCATATTAAACCGAAACAGTGGCACATTTCCTCTTTAAAACAGTGGCCTAATTATACAAAACAGTGGCATATAATTTTAAGCATGATCATGAGACTTTTACTCTTCAACTCATGCATACAAATCATCATGAAATGGCTCCATACTTATACTTTTATCATGCTCAACCAAGGATCCAAAGCAACACATATACAAGGAGACTTTCAAGCATACATACATGGCTACACAAAGAAAGAGTTCTAAGTTCAAGGCCTACCTCTTGTAGCACACCCTTCAAAGTCAAGGATCACACCACCTTCTAGCTTCACTACACACAAGTCCACACTTCCTAAGAGGTCCTATGCGCAACAAGGTGAGGAACTAGGTTGGCACTAGCTTGGTGTATGGTTGAGGTGAGGGAAGGAGGGAGTTGGCTTGGCAAAGTCTTCTTGCTCCAAGGTGACTTGTTGGTGCGGCTAGAGGGAGTGAGGAGGAGGAGGAGAGTTGGCTGCACTTGCACATGAAGCCAGCCCCCTCTCCATGCGCACATATATAGGGAAAGTGAGGGAAAATTGCCATGATTAACTATCATGAAAAATTCAGATTTCTTTGAGAGGATGGGGCTGCATATAAGGCTGAATCAAGCAAGGGTTTGCTTCTAGCTTACTCTATTTACATGCAAGGATGGAGGGGTGATATGTTCAGATTTGGTGCTGTCCTTAAGTCAGAAAATTTTCTGCATCATTGACCAAGTTGTGCGCAAAAATGGAGTGGAGGAGGTGCCTCATGAGTACATGTAAGAGCTTTGCTAAGTCAACAAGTAAAACAACCATGTGGCAGCCCAAAAATCTGCACTTAGGCAGCCTTGGTGCGCAATGATGAGGGGGGGAAAGAGGTGCAGTTTTGTGACAGCCCAAATTCAGATTTTGGAGCTGCACAAAATGATGAAAATGCAGCAAAAAAATCCTCTTATGATGCATGTGAAAACAAGGCAGGTTTGGCTCATGATGGGATGCAAAAGGCTTGCCAAAAATCTGCACAAAACAGTGTCATGATGGAGGGTGTAAGTGGTTCACCAAGTCAACAAGTTAAGCAGTTTGTGTCATAAAAAAAATCTGCATCAAGACCCCTCCCATGTGCGCCCAAAATGGGGAATTATGCAGCCTAAAATCATGCTAAAATGCACATGTGGCTACCATGCAATGAGGTTTAAATCAAGATATGCTTAAGCAAGGTGAGGTGGCGGTTTTAACAAGGGAAAAATGACAGATTTCAAGGTCCTAAATCACCCTTACTTGTGCGCAAGATTGGGTGGTAGAAGGGTTGCCATGTTAAGGTTTCTTGGTACACAAGGCATCCATGTTGGGCAAGACTTAGGGAAGTAGGTGTGGGTCTAACCATGGGCTGAACTTGATGGATTCACAAGCCATCCTTGGGCCATTGGCCTCACACACAAAAGGATCCATTCACACAAGTCCAAAAGCAACAAGTCCATACACACTCAAGCCCACAACCAAACACTAATGCCTTCTAACACACACTCACATTACTCATAAGATTAAATTCACATGTCTACATATGTATCTTCCTATGATTTAATTTAATTAATTACCTTAGTCTTATCCAAGGATGAAGGTCAACCAATTCACAAGCCATTACACATAAACCATACATCCGAATTCTACACATGTACACATAGTATATAGTACTTAGGTATTTTTCTAATTTTGCGGGATGTTACAGATTCCGTCGAAGTTTTTGACGGAAAATGAATTCCGTAAAAAATGGATGAATAAAATAAATGCAAAAGAAATTGATTTGGTGAAGTTTTTTGACGGAAAATGGATTCCGTCGAAGATTTTTGACGCAAAACGAATTCCGTCAAAAACGGATGAATAAAATAAATTACAACAGAAATTGATTTTGTGTTGTTTTTCGAAGGAAAAAGGATTCCGTTGAAAACGGATGAATAAAATAAATGCAAAAGAAATTGATTTTGTGAAGTTTTTCGACGAAAAAGGAAATCCGTCGAAGATTTTTGACGGAAAACGAATTCCGTCAAAAATGGATGAATAAAATACATTTGAAAATAAATTAATTTTGTAAAGTTTTTCAACGGAAAATTGATTCCGTCGAAAACGGATGAAAAAAATAAATGCAAAAGAAATTGATTTTGTGAAGTTTTTTGACGGAAAATGGATTCCGTCGAAGATTTTTGACGGAAAATGTATTCCGTCGAAAACGGATGAATAAAATAAATGCAAAAAAAATTGATTTTGTGAAGTTTTTCGACGGAAAAAGGGTTTCGTCGAAAATGGATTAATAAAATAAATGCATAAGAAATTGATTTTTTGATGTTTTTCGACGGAAAATGGATTCCGTAGAAGATTTTTCATGGAAAATGGATTTCGTCGAAGATTTTTGACGGAAAATGAATTCAGTCGAAAATGGATGAATAAAATAAATGAAAAAGAAATAGATTTTGTGAAGTTTTTCGACGGAAAATGAATTCCGTCGAAAATGGATAAATAAGATAAATGGAAAAGAAATTCATTTTGTGAATTTTTTGACGGAAAATGGATTCCGTCGAAATTGGATGAATAAAATAAATGCAAAAGAAATTGATTATGTGTTGTTTTCGAAGGACAATGGAATCCGTTGAAAACGGATGAATAAAATAAATGCAAAAGAAAATGATTTTGTGAAGTTTTTCGACGAAAAAGGAAATCCGTCGAAGATTTTTGTCGGAAAACGAATTCCGTCAAAAACGGATGAATAAAATAAATTAGAAAAGAAATTGATTTTGTAAAGTTTTTCGACAGAAAAAGAATTTCGTCCAAAACGGATAAAAAAATAAATGTAAAAGAAATTGATATTTTGAAGTTTTTCGGCGGAAAATGGATTACGTAGAAGATTTTTGATGGAAAAAGGATTCCGATGAAGATTTTTGACGGAAAATGAATTCCGTCGAAAATGGATGAATAAAATAAAGGCAAAAGAAATTGTTTTTTTGAAGTTTTTCGATGGAAAATGGATTCCGTAGCAGATTTTTGTTGGAAAATGGATTCCGTCGAAGATTTTTTACGGAAAGCGAATTCCGTCGAAAATTGATTAATAAAATAAATGCAGAAGAAATTGATTTTGTGAAGTTTTTTGACGGAAAATGGATTCCGTCAAGATTTTTGATAAAAAACGAATTCCATCAAAAACGGATGAATAAAATAAATTGCAAAAGAAATTGATTTTGTGTTGTTTTTCGAAGGAAAAAGGATTCCGTTGAAAACGGATGAAAAAAATAAATGCAAAAGAAATTGATTTTGTGAAGTTTTTTGACGGAAAATCGATTCCGTAGAAGTTTTTGACGGAAAATGGATTCCGTCGAAGTTTTTGCCGGAAAATGAATTCCGTAAAAAATGGATGAATAAAATAAATGCAAAAGAAATTGGTTTTGTGAGGTTTTTTGACAGAAAATGGATTCCGTAGAAGATTTTTGACGAAAAACGAATTCCGTCAAAAATGGATGAATAAAATAAATTGCAAAAGAAATTGATTTTGTGTTGTTTTTCGAAGGAAAAAGGATTCCATTTAAAACGGATGAATAAAATAAATGCAAAAGAAATTGATTTTGTGAAGTTTTTCGACGAAAAAGGAAATCCGTCGAAGATTTTGGACGGAAAACGAATTCCGTCGAAAATGGATGAATAAAATACATTTGAAAATAAATTAATTTTGTAAAGTTTTTCAACGGAAAATTTATTCCGTCAAAAACGGATGAAAAAAATAAATGCTAAAGAAATTGATTTTTTGAAGTTTTTTGACGGAAAATGGATTCCGTCGAAGATTTTTGACGGAAAATGTATTCCGTCGAAAACGGATGAAAAAAATAAATGCAAAAGAAATTGATTTTGTGAAGTTTTTCGACGGAAAAAGAGTTACGTCGAAAACGGATTAATAAAATATATGCAGAAGAAATTGATTTTTTGGAGTTTTTCGACGGAAAATGGATTCCGTAGAAGATTTTTCATGGAAAATGGATTTCGTCGAAGATTTTTGACGGAAAATGAATTCCGTCGAAAATGGATGAATAAAATAAATGAAAATGAAATTGATTTTGTGAAGTTTTTCGACGGAAAATGAATTCCGTCGAAAATGGATAAATAAGATAAATGGAAAAGAAATTCATTTTGTGAATTTTTTGACGGAAAACGGATTCCGTCGAAAATGGATGAATAAAATAAATGCAAAAGAAATTGATTATGTGTTGTTTTCGAAGGACAATGGAATCCGTTGAAAACGGATGAATAAAATAAATGCAAAAGAAATTGATTTTGTGAGGTTTTTCGACGAAAAAGGAAATCCGTCGAAGATTTTTGACGGAAAACGAATTCCATCGAAAACGGATGAATAAAATAAATTAAAAAAAATTGACTTTGTAAACTTTTTCGAAGGAAAACGGATTCCGTCGAAAATAGATTAATAAAATAAATGCAAAAGAAATTGATTTTGTGAAGTTTTTCGACGAAAAATGGATTCCGTCGAAGATTTTTAACGGAAAATGAATTCCGTCGAAAATGGATGAATAAAATAAATGCAAAAGAAATTGATTTTGTGATGTTTTTTGACGAAAAATGGATTCCGTTGAAGTTTTTAACGGAAAATGGATTCCGTCGAAGTTTTTGACGGAAAATGAATTCCGCCGAAAATGGATGAATAAAATAATTGCAAAAGAAATTGATTTTGTGAAGTTTTTTGACATAAAATGGATTCCGTCGAAGAATTTTGACGAAAAATGAATTCCATCAAAAACGGATGAATAAAATAAATTGCAAAAGAAATTGATTTTGTGTTGTTTTTCAAAGGAAAAAGGATTCCGTTGAAAATGGATGAATAAAATAAATGCAAAAGAAATTGATTTTGTGAAGTTTTTCGACGAAAAAGGAAATCCGTCGAAGATTTTTGACGGAAAACGAATTCCATCAAAAATGGATGAATAAAATAAATTGGAAAATAAATTGATTTTGTAAAGTTTTTCGACGGAAAATGGATTCCGTAGAAAACGGATGAAAAAAATAAATGCAAAAGAAATTGATTTTGTGAAGTTTTTTGACGGAAAATGGATTCCGTCGAAGATTTTTGACGGAAAATGTATTCCGTCAAAAACGGATGAATAAAATAAATGCAAAAGAAATTGATTTTGTGAAATTTTTCGACGGAAAAAGAGTTTCGTCGAAAACGGATTAATAAAATAAATGCAGAAGAAATTGATTTTTTTAAAAGTTTTCTGACGGAAAATGGATTCCGTAGAAGATTTTTGATGGAAAATGGTTTTCGTCGAAGATTTTTGACGGAAAATAAATTCCATCGAACATGGATGAATAAAATAAATGAAAAAGAAATTGATTTTATGAAGTTTTTCGACGGAAAATGAATTCCGTCGAAAATGGATAAATAAGATAAATGCAAAAGAAATTGAGTATGTGTTGTTTTCGAAGGACAATGGAATCCGTTGAAATTGGATGAATAAAATAAATGCAACAGAAATTGATTTTGTGAAGTTTTTCGACGGAAAATGGAAATCCGTCGAAGATTTTTGGACGGAAAATGAATTCCGTCAAAAATGGATGAATAAAATAAATTAGAAAAGAAATTGATTTTGTAAAGTTTTTCAACAGAAAAAGAATTTCGTCGAAAACGGATAATAAAATAAATGTAAAAGAATTTGATTTTTCGAAGTTTTTCAGCGGAAAATGGATTACGTAGAAGATTTTTGATGGAAAAAGGATTCCGATGAAGATTTTTGACGGAAAATGAATTCCGTCGAAAATGGATGAATAAAATAAATGCAAAAGAAATTGATTTTGTGAGGTTTTTCGACGAAAAATGGATTCCGTCGAAGATTTTTGACGGAAAATGAATTCCGCCGAAAATGGATGAATAAAATAAATGCAAAAGAAATTGATTTTGTGAAGTTTTTTGACGAAAAATGGATTCCGTTGAAGTTTTTAACGGAAAATGGATTCCGTCGAAGTTTTTGACGGAAAATGAATTCCGCCGAAAATGGATGAATAAAATAATTTCAAAAGAAATTGATTTTGTGAAGTTTTTTGACATAAAATGGATTCCGTCGGAGAATTTTGACGAAAAATGAATTCCAACAAAAACGGATGAATAAAATAAATTGCAAAAGAAATTGATTTTGTGTTGTTTTTCAAAGGAAAAAGGATTCCGTTGAAAATGGATGAATAAAATAAATGCAAAAGAAATTGATTTTGAGAAGTTTTTCGACGAAAAAGGAAATCCGTCGAAGATTTTTGACGGAAAACGAATTTCGTCAAAAACGGATGAAATAAAATAAATTCCAAAATAAATTGATTTTGAAAAGTTTTTCGACGGAAAATGGATTCCGTCGAAAACGGATGAAAAAAATAAATGCAAAAGAAATTGATTTTGTGAAGTCTTTTGACGGAAAATGGATTCCGTCGAAGATTTTTGACGGAAAATGTATTCGGTCGAAAAAGGATGAATAAAATAAATGCAAAAGAAATTGATTTTGTGAAGTTTTTGGACGGAAAAAGAGTTTCGTCGAAAACGGATTAATAAAATAAATGCAGAAGAAATTGATTTTTTTAAAAGTTTTTCGACGGAAAATGGATTCCGTAGAAGATTTTTGATGGAAAATGGATTTCGTCGAAGATTTTTGACGGAAAATGAATTCCGTCGAAAATGGATGAATAAAATAAATGAAAAAGAAATTGATTTTGTGAAGTTTTTCGACGTAAAATGAATTCCGTCGAAAATGGATAAATAAGATAAATGGAAAAGAAATTCATTTTGCGAAGTTTTTTGACGGAAAACGGATTTCGTCGAAAATGGATGAATAAAATAAATGCAAAAGAAATTGATTATGTGTTGTTTTTAGAAGGACAATGGAATCCTTTGAAAACGGATGAATAAAATAAATGCAAAAGAAATTGATTTTATGAAGTTTTTCGACGAAAAAGGAAATCCGTCGAAGATTTTGGACGGAAAACGAATTCCGTCAAAAAAGGATGAATAAAATAAATTAGAAAAGAAATTGATTTTGTAAAGTTTTTCGACAGAAAAAGAATTTCGTCGAAAACGGATAATAAAATAAATGTAAAAGAAATTGATTTGTTGAAGTTTTTCGGCGGAAAATGGATTACGTAGAAGATTTTTGATGGAAAAAGGATTCCGATGAAAATGGATGAATAAAATAAATGCAAAAGAAATTAATTTTTTGATGTTTTTCGACGAAAAATGGATTCCGTAGCAGATTTTTGATGGAAAATGGATTCCGTCGAAGATTTTTGACGGAAAGCGAATTCCGTCGAAAATAGATGAATAAAATAAATGCAAAAGAAATTGATTTTCTGAAGTTTTTCGACGGAAAATTGATTCCGTAGAAGATTTTTGACGGAAAATGGATTCCGTCGAAGATTTTGGACGGAAAATGAATTCCGTCGAAAATGGATGAATAAAATAATTGCAAAAGAAATTGATTTTGTTTTGTTTTTCGAAGGAAAAAGGATTCCGTTGAAAACGGATGAATAAAATAAATGCAAAAGAAATTGATTTTGTGAAGTTTTTCGACGAAAAAGGAAATCCGTCGAAGATTTTGGACGGAAAACGAATTCCATCGAAAACGGATGAATAAAATAAATTAAAAAGAAATTGACTTTGTAAAGTTTTTCGAATGAAAACGGATTCCGTCGAAAACAGATGAATAAAATAAATGCAAAAGAAATTGATTTTGTGAAGTTTTTCGACGAAAAATGGATTCCATCGAAGATTTTTGACGAAAAATGTATTCCGTCGAAAACGGATGAATAAAATAAATGCAAAAGAAATTGAATTTGTGAAGTTTTTTGACGGAAAATGGATTCCGTCGAAGTTTTTGACGGAAAATAGATTCCGTCGAAGTTTTTGACAGAAAATGAATTCCGTCGAAAATGGATGAATAAAATAAATGCAAAAGAAATTGATTTTGTGTTATTTTTCGCAGGAAAAAGGATTCCGTTGAAAACGGAAGAATAAAATAAATGCAAAAGAAATTGATTTTGTGAAGTTTTTCGACGAAAAAGGAAATCCGTCGAACATTTTTGACGGAAAATGAATTCCGTCAAAAACGGATGAAAAAAATAAATGAAAAAGAAATTGATTTTGTGAAGTTTTTCGATGGAAAATGAATTCCGTCGAAAATGGATGAATAAGATAAATGGAAAAGAAATTCATTTTTTGAATTTTTTGACGGAAAACGGATTCTGTCGAAAATGGATGAATAAAATAAATGTAAAAGAAATTGATTTTGTGTTGTTTTTCGAAGGACAATGGAATCCGTTGAAAACAGATGAATAAAATAAATGCAAAAGAAATTGATTTTGAGAAGTTTTTCGACGAAAAAGGAAATCCGCCGAAGATTTTTGACGGAAAACGAATTCCGTCAAAAACGGATGAATAAAATAAATTAGAAAAGAAATCGATTTTGCAAAGTTTTTCAAGGGAAAAAGAATTTCGTCGAAATCAGATAATAAAATAAATGTAAAAGAAATTAATTTTTTGAAGTTTTTCGACGGAAAATGGATTCCGTAGAAGATTTTTGATGGAAAATGGTTTTCGTCAAAGATTTTTGACGGAAAATGAATTCCGTCGAAAATGGATGAATAAAATAAATGCAAAAGAAATTAATTTTGTGAAGTTTTCTACGGAAAATGGATTCCGTCGAAGTTTTTTGACGGAAAATGTATTCCGTCGAAAACGGATGAATAAAATAAATGCAAAAGAAATTGATTTTGTGAAGTTTTTCGACGGAAAAAGAATTCCGTCGAAGATTTTTAACGGAAAATGAATTCCGCCGAAAATGGATGAATAAAATAAATGCAAAAGAAATTGATATTGTGAAGTTTTTTGACGGAAAATGGATTCCGTCGAAGTTTTTGACGGAAAATGAATTCCGTAAAAAATGGGTGAATAAAATAAATGCAAAAGAAATTGATTTTGTGAAGTTTTTTGACGGAAAATGGATTCCGTCGAAGATTTTTGACGGAAAATGTATTCCGTCAAAAACGGATGAATAAAATAAATGCAAAAAAAATTGATTTTGTGAAGTTTTTCGACGGAAAAAGAGTTTCGTCGAAAACGGATTAATAAAATAAATGCAGAAGAAATTGATTTTTTTAAAAGTTTTCTGACGGAAAATGGATTCCGTAGAAGATTTTTGATGGAAAATGGTTTTCGTCGAAGATTTTTGACGGAAAATGAATTCCGTCGAAAATGGATGAATAAAATAAATGAAAAATAAATTGATTTTATGAAGTTTTTCGACGGAAAATGAATTCCGTCGAAAATGGATAAATAAGATAAATGCAAAAGAAATTGAGTATGTGTTGTTTTCGAAGGACAATGGAATCCGTTGAAATTGGATGAATAAAATAAATGCAACAGAAATTGATTTTGTGAAGTTTTTCGACGAAAAAGGAAATCCGTCGAAGATTTTTGACGGAAAACGAATTCCGTCAAAAACGGATGAATAAAATAAATTAGAAAAGAAATTGATTTTGTAAAGTTTTTCAACATAAAAAGAATTTCGTCGAAAACGGATAATAAAATAAATGTAAAAGAATTTGATTTTTCGAAGTTTTTCAGCGGAAAATGGATTACGTAGAAGATTTTTGATGGAAAAAGGATTCCGATGAAGATTTTTGACGGAAAATGAATTCCGTCGAAAATGGATGAATAAAATAAATGCAAAAGAAATTGATTTTGTGAGGTTTTTCGACGAAAAAGGAAATCCGTCGAAGATTTTTGACGGAAAACGAATTCCATCGAAAACGGATGAATAAAATAAATTAAAAAAAAATTGACTTTGTAAACTTTTTCGAAGGAAAACGGATTCCGTCGAAAATAGATGAATAAAATAAATGCAAAAGAAATTGATTTTGTGAAGTTTTTCGACGAAAAATGGATTCCGTCGAAGATTTTTGACGGAAAATGAATTCCGTCGAAAATGGATGAATAAAATAAATGCAAAAGAAATTGATTTTGTGAAGTTTTTCGACGAAAAATGGATTCCGTTGAAGTTTTTAACGGAAAATGGATTCCGTCGAAGTTTTTGACGGAAAATGAATTCCGCCGAAAATGGATGAATAAAATAATTTCAAAAGAAATTGATTTTGTGAAGTTTTTTGACATAAAATGGATTCCGTCGGAGAATTTTGACGAAAAATAAATTCCATCAAAAACGGATGAATAAAATAAATTGCAAAAGAAATTGATTTTGTGTTGTTTTTCAAAGGAAAAAGGATTCCGTTGAAAATGGATGAATAAAATAAATGCAAAAGAAATTGATTTTGTGAAGTTTTTCGACGAAAAAGGAAATCCGTCGAAGATTTTTGACGGAAAATGAATTCCGTCAAAAACGGATGAATAAAATAAATTCGAAAATAAATTGATTTTGCAAAGTTTTTCGACGGAAAATGGATTCCGTAGAAAACGGATGAAAAAAATAAATGCAAAAGAAATTGATTTTGTGAAGTCTTTTGACGGAAAATGGATTCCGTCGAAGATTTTTGACGGAAAATGTATTCGGTCGAAAAAGGATGAATAAAATAAATGCAAAAGAAATTGATTTTGTGAAGTTTTTGGATGGAAAAAGAGTTTCGTCGAAAACGGATTAATAAAATAAATGCAGAAGAAATTGATTTTTTTAAAAGTTTTTCGACGGAAAATGGATTCCGTAGAAGATTTTTGATGGAAAATGGATTTCGTCGAAGATTTTTGACGGAAAATGAATTCCGTCGAAAATGGATGAATAAAATAAATGAAAAAGAAATTGATTTTGTGAAGTTTTTCGACGGAAAAAGAATTTCGTTGAAAACGGATTAATAAAATAAATGCAAAAGAAATGGATTTTTTGAAGTTTTTCGACGGAAAATGGATTTCGTAGAAGATTTTTAACGGAAAATGAATTCCGCCGAAAATGGATGAATAAAATAAATGCAAAAGAAATCGATTTTGTGAAGTTTTTTGACGGAAAATGGATTCCGTCGAAGATTTTGGACGGAAAATGTATTCCGTCAAAAACGGATGAATAAAATAAATGCAAAAGAAATTGATTTTGTGAAGTTTTTCGATGGAAAAAGAGTTGCGTCGAAAACGGATTAATAAAATAAATGCAGAAGAAATTGATTTTTTTAAAAGTTTTCTGACGGAAAATGGATTCCGTAGAAGATTTTTGATGGAAAATGGTTTTCGTCGAAGATTTTTGACGGAAAATGAATTCCGTCGAAAATGGATGAATAAAATAAATGAAAAAGAAATTGATTTTATGAAGTTTTTCGACGGAAAATGAATTCCGTCGAAAATGGATAAATAAGATAAATGCAAAAGAAATTGAGTATGTGTTGTTTTCGAAGGACAATGGAATCCGTTGAAATTGGATGAATAAAATAAATGCAACAGAAATTGATTTTGTGAAGTTTTTCGACGAAAAAGGAAATCCGTCGAAGATTTTTGACGGAAAACGAATTCCGTCAAAAACGGATGAATAAAATAAATTAGAAAAGAAATTGATTTTGTAAAGTTTTTCAACAGAAAAAGAATTTCGTCGAAAACGGATAATAAAATAAATGTAAAAGAATTTGATTTTTCGAAGTTTTTCAGCGGAAAATGGATTACGTAGAAGATTTTTGATGGAAAAAGGATTCCGATGAAGATTTTTGACGGAAAATGAATTCCGTCGAAAATGGATGAATAAAATAAATGCAAAAGAAATTGATTTTGTGAGGTTTTTCGACGAAAAAGGAAATCCGTCGAAGATTTTTGACGGAAAACGAATTCCATCGAAAACGGATGAATAAAATAAAATAAAAAAAAATTGACTTTGTAAACTTTTTCGAAGGAAAACGGATTCCGTCGAAAATAGATGAATAAAATAAATGCAAAAGAAATTGATTTTGTGAAGTTTTTCGACGAAAAATGGATTCCGTCGAAGATTTTTGACGGAAAATGAATTCCGTCGAAAATGGATGAATAAAATAAATGCAAAAGAAATTGATTTTGTGAAGTTTTTTGACGAAAAATGGATTCCGTTGAAGTTTTTAACGGAAAATGGATTTCGTCGAAGTTTTTGACGGAAAATGAATTCCGCCGAAAATGGATGAATAAAATAATTTCAAAAGAAATTGATTTTGTGAAGTTTTTTGACATAAAATGGATTCCGTCGGAGAATTTTGACGAAAAATGAATTCCATCAAAAACGGATGAATAAAATAAATTGCAAAAGAAATTGATTTTGTGTTGTTTTTCAAAGGAAAAAGGATTCCGTTGAAAATGGATGAATAAAATAAATGCAAAAGAAATTGATTTAGAGAAGTTTTTCGACGAAAAAGGAAATCCGTCGAAGATTTTTGACGGAAAATGAATTCCGTCAAAAACGGATGAATAAAATAAATTCGAAAATAAATTGATTTTGCAAAGTTTTTCGACGGAAAATGAATTCCGTAGAAAACGGATGAAAAAAATAAATGCAAAAGAAATTGATTTTGTGAAGTCTTTTGACGGAAAATGGATTCCGTCGAAGATTTTTGACGGAAAATGTATTCGGTCGAAAAAGGATGAATAAAATAAATGCAAAAGAAATTGATTTTGTGAAGTTTTTGGACGGAAAAAGAGTTTCGTCGAAAACGGATTAATAAAATAAATGCAGATGAAATTGATTTTTTTAAAAGTTTTTCGACGGAAAATGGATTCCGTAGAAGATTTTTGATGGAAAATGGATTTCGTCGAAGATTTTTGACGGAAAATGAATTCCGTCGAAAATGGATGAATAAAATAAATGAAAAAGAAATTGATTTTGTGAAGTTTTTCGACGGAAAATGAATTCCGTCGAAAATGGATAAATAAGATAAATGGAAAAGAAATTCATTTTGTGAATTTTTTGACGGAAAACGGATTTCGTCGAAAATGGATGAATAAAATAAATGCAAAAGAAATTGATTATGTGTTGTTTTTCGAAGGACAATGGAATCCTTTGAAAACGGATGAATAAAATAAATGCAAAAGAAATTGATTTTATGAAGTTTTTCGACGAAAAAGGAAATCCGTCGAAGATTTTGGACGGAAAACGAATTCCGTCAAAAAAGGATGAATAAAATAAATTAGAAAAGAAATTGATTTTGTAAAGTTTTTCGACAGAAAAAGAATTTCGTCGAAAACGGATAATTAAATAAATGTAAAAGAAATTGATTTGTTGAAGTTTTTCGGCGGAAAATGGATTACGTAGAAGATTTTTGATGGAAACAGGATTCCGATGAAGATTTTTGATGGAAAAAGGATTCCGATGAAAATGGATGAATAAAATAAATGCAAAAGAAATTGATTTTGTGAAGTTTTTCGACGGAAAATGGATTCCGTAGAAGATTTTTGTTGGAAAATGGATTCCGTCGAAGATTTTTGACGGAAAACGGATTCCATCGAAAATGGATGAATAAAATAAATGCAAAAGGAATTGATATTGTGAAGATTTTTGACAGAAAATGAATTCCGTCGAAAATGGATGAATAGAATAAATGCAAAAGAAATTGATTTTTTGAAGTTTTTCGACGGAAAATGGATTCCGACGAAGATTTTTGACGGAAAATGAATTCCGTCGAAAATGGATGAATAAAATAAATGCAAAAGAAATTGATTTTTTGAATTTTTTACGGAAAATGGATTCCGTCGAAGATTTTCGACTGAAAATGAATTCCGTCGAAAATGGATGAATAAAATAAAAGCAAAAGAAATTGATTTTGTGAAGTTTTCGATGGAAAATGGATTCCGTCGATGATTTTTGACGGAAAATGAATTCGGTCGAAATTGGATGAATAAAATAAATGCAAAAGAAATTGATTTTGTGAAGTTATCGACGGAAAATGGATTCCGTCGAAGATTTTTGAAGAAAAATGTATTTCGTCGAAAACAGATGAATAAAAT
Organism: Gastrolobium villosum; assembly: GCA_032173675.1. Classification (NCBI taxonomy): domain Eukaryota; kingdom Viridiplantae; phylum Streptophyta; class Magnoliopsida; order Fabales; family Fabaceae; genus Gastrolobium; species Gastrolobium villosum. Next base: position 8,909 of record JAVKPL010011485.1, on the reverse strand, counting down.
AAAAGCAAAAGAAATTGATTTTGTGAAGTTTTTCGACGGAAAAAGAATTTCGTCGAAAACGGATTAATAAAATAAATGCAAAAGAAATTGATTTTTTGAAGTTTTTCGACATAAAATGGATTCCGTAGAAGATTTTTGTTGGAAAATGGATTCCGTCGAAGACTTTTGACGGAAAATGAATTCCGTCGAAAATGGATGAATAAAATAAATGCAAAAGAAATTGATTTTTTGAAGTCTTTCGACGGAAAATGGATTCCGTAGAAGATTTTTGATGGAAAATGGATTCCGTCAAAGATTTTTTACGGAAAATGAATTCCATCGAAAACGGATGAATAAAATAAATAGGAAAAGAAATTGATTTTCTGAAGTTTTTCGACGGAAAACGGATTCCGTCGAAAATGGATGAATAAAATAAATGCAAAAGAAATTGATATTTTTGAAGTTTTTTGACGGAAAACGGATTCTGTCGACAACGGATGAATAAAATAAATTGCAAAAGAAATTGATTTTGTGAAGTTTTTCGACGGAAAACGAATTCCGTCGAAAATGGATGAATAAAATAAATGCAAAAGAAAATGATTTTGTGAAGTTTTCCGACGGAAAGCGAATTCCGTCGAAAACAGATGAATAAAATAAATGCAAAAGAAATTGATTTTGTGAAGTTTTCGACGGAAAATGGATTCCGTCGAAGATTATTGATGGAAAATGTATTCCGTCGAAAACGGATGAATTAAATAAATGCAAAAGAAATTGATTTTGTGAAGTTTTTCGACGGAAAAAGAATTTCATCGGTCCACAATAACCCAAATTGAATCATAACCAGCTTGAGTTCTCGGCAATCCAACAACAAAATCCATTGAAATACTCTCCCATTTCCATTCAGGTATATCCAGCGGCTGAAGTAATCCAGCAGGTTTCTGATGCTCTATTTTCACTTTTTGACACACCAAGCACTTAGATACGTACTCGGCAACATCCCTTTTCATACCAGGCCACCAGAACTTAACTTTCAAATCTTGGTACATCTTTGTGGCACCTGGGTGGATAGAATATTGACCCTTATGGGCCTCAGTCATAACTTCCTCTGCAAGTTCCCTGGGCACAACAATCCTGCCCTGATATAACAAAAGTCCTTGTTCATTAACAGATATGCCACTCTGGCCTTTCAAATACTTTATACTTTCATTGCGAATCTGAGTCTCTTTAATCTTCTCGTGCAGCTCGTTCTCAATCCGAGTCAACTCCATATCACACATTCTTCCTGCAAAGAAATCCGTTATTTTCATATCACGGAATTGCTCAATCACTTCATTATCCCACATCATCATATGAGATAAGTTAACAGACTTCCTACTCAATGCATCAGCCACAACATTGGCCTTTCCCGGGTGGTATTTCAGCTCAAAATCATAATCCTTCAGGAATTCAACCCATCTACGCTGCCTCATATTCAGCTCCTTCTGATCAAATAAGTATTTCAAACTCTTATGGTCGCTGAACACAGCAAATTTCATCCCATACAGAAAATGCCTCCAAATTTTCAAGGCAAACACAATAGCAGCCAATTCTAAGTCATGCGTCGGATAATTTTCTTCATGCGGCCTTAACTGCCTAGACGCATATGCAATCACTTTTCCTTCCTGCATCAGCACGCTCCCTAAACCTTTCTTAGAAGCATCACAATATAATACAAACTCACCCTCCGGATCAGGTAGAGTCAACACTGGAGCAGTAGTCAATTTCTCTTTAAGTAGCAGAAAGCAGTCCTCACATTCCTGGGTCCACACAAAAGGAGTATCCTTTCGTGTCAATCGGGTCAACGGTAGAACCATTGCAGAAAATCCCTGTATAAACCGGCGATAATAGCCAGCAAGCCCCAGAAAACTTCTAATTTCAGTCACAGTCTTAGGTCTTTCCCAGTCACTTACCGCTTCAATCTTGCTTGGATCCACTGCAACACCACTTGCAGAAATAACATGACCCAAAAATTGCACCTCAGACAACCAGAATTCACACTTAGACGGTTTAGCATACAGTTTCTTGTCTTTCAACACCTGCAACACAGTCCTCAAATGGTCCATGTGCTCCTCTTTACTCTTAGAATAGATCAAAATGTCATCAATGAACACAATTACAAACTGGTCCAAATACGGTTTAAAAATGCGGTTCATATAGTCCATGAACACCGCCGGGGCATTAGTAAGCCCAAAAGGAATCACTTGATACTCAAAATGTCCATATCTGGATCGGAAAGCTGTTTTAGGTACATCCTCCGGTTTAATCCGAATCTGGTGATATCCGGACCGGAGATCAATCTTTGAAAATACACAGGCACCCCTCAACTGATCTAATAAATCATCAATACGCGGTAATGGGTACCGGTTCTTAATAGTCACTTTATTCAGCTGTCGGTAGTCGGTGCACAATCTCATGCTACCATCCTTTTTCTTTACAAATATAACCGGTGCTCCCCACGGAGACACACTCGGCCTAATAAAATTCTTCGCAGACAGTTCTTCAATATGTTTCTTCAATTCAGCCAACTCAAGTGGCGACATCCGGTATGGAGCCAAGGAGATCGGCCCCACACCAGGCAATAAATCAATCGAGAATTCAATCTCTCTCTCTGGCGGGAATTCCGGTATCTCATCCGGAAACACATCCTCAAACTCATTTACAACTGGAATAGCAGAAATCTCTTCCTTTTTATCACCCACCAATCCGCCCAACAGAACATAACCCAGATCTCCAGCCTTCAAGGCTTTCACAGTCTGACTGACAGATAAATACAAGGACGGACAAACAGACGGCCTCTCGTGAGATAGCAACAACCTCTTTCCGCAACAATCAATCATTGCGCAGTTCCGAGACAACCAATCCATCCCCAAAATTAAATTGACAGAGGCCAGGGGTAAGATAATTAAATCAATGGTGTAACCCCTGCCTAAATAAGTGAACTTCACATCTTCACAAATCCAAGACGACTCACTAACCTCTCCTGTAGCGGTAGTAATACGCATCGGAGGAACCATCCGTGTTACCTTTAAGTCCAACGCCTTAGCCACATAGTCCGCCACAAATGAATGTGTTGCTCCCGAATCAAACAATACAGACAAATCAACATTAGATAGAAAAATTATACCTTTAACCAAATTCGGAGCCCTTTTCAGTACGTTGCGCATTAGTAGTATACACTCGTCCCACAGTAGGAACAACAGCAATAGGAGCAGCAGTAGTAGTAGTAGCTGGCGGCAAGGCCTGCAGATTCGCAGCCTGCCCCGACGAAGATGGACAATTTCTAGCAAAGTGGCCATTCCGACCACATTTATAACAAGCCGACGGATCAGCACCACACACACCTTTGTGGTATTTACCACACTTCCCACATTGTGGGGTAGGATATCTATTCGCAGCACCACCACCACCAGTATTTCCACCCCTCTTGAACTGACCAGGAGGCTGCCTCACATGCAACCCCCTACCCCTGTTATTATTATTAAAACCTCCTCTGTTAGTATTACCAGAAGGACCAGGTGTCCTCTTAACATCTTGCTCCTTTGTAGAATCAGATTTCGGATATCTTCCATAAACAGTCTCGACCCTTTTGCACTGGGTCACCAAATCAGCAAAGTTCCTCACCGCAGTATTAGACATCCTCTTAGCAATCTTCTCACTCAGCCCTCTTTGAAATTTAGCTGACAAGAATTCCGGAGTAGGTAGAGTACCTCCATAATTAGCAAACTTCACAAGCTCATTGAATTTCGTCACATAGGCATCAACAGTCATAACTCCCTGTACCAGATTATCGAATTCACCTTGCTTTGCCTCCCGAACATCGCGGGGAAAATATTCTTCATGAAATAAACCTTCGAACAAGGTCCAAGTAAGAACCTCACCCTGAATAACAAATGGGCGGGACACATTGTCCCACCACTCCTGGGCATCACCCTCCAGCATATAAACAGAATACAATAACTTCTGCGGATCTTGGCACCTCATAACTTGAAAAATCTTGTCCATACCCCTCAACCAAGCAGTGACCTCCTTTGGGTCCCTTGACCCCATGAATGCGGGTGGCTTATGTTTCCTAAAAGATATGAGCCTACGCTCATCATCAGCATTATCAAGCACCTGCCCAGCAGCCCCAGTGGATTGGGCAACAGATGACGGATCAGGAATATAGCTCGGATCAGTAGTAGTATGATGACTAGCCTCACCAGTGTGGTGACTAGCCCCACTCTCCCCCTGTTGAGGAGTAACAGATGGCGTCGGTGTAGGAGTCACCGTAGCCGTATGTGGAGGTGTATTATCCCTCCTAGGACGACCTCTATCCGCCCTCATCTCAGCCATAAAGGCCTGCATCATATCCTGATTTGCTTTCATCAGGTTCTCAGTCATATTCCTATTTGCAGCCGTTTCCGCCTGCAGAGCATTCAGTGCTGCAGTGACCGGATCCGGTGGCAAAGGACCTGCACCACGTGCCCCACGGCGACCTCGTGCCCTACTCATGATATCTGTACATGTAACACAAAGGAATGAGTTGATCAGGCCCACACTGAGGAATCACATATACATTAATCATAAATAGTTCACAGATAGCTATGACACACAAGATACATCATACACAAACAATCAGAGTTCCCTAAACAAAACTGCTCTGATACCATAAAATGTAACAGCCCGTTGTACACCGGTATTGTTAACATTGGTTATGATATTAAGCGCAGTTACAATCACAGTGATTAGGTTAATTAAATTACGGGCAAATTTTTCTTTTAACATATTCCTTTTCTTTTACATCATTACATTCTCCGTAATCAATTAAAACCACACTATAATTGTAAATGCCATTTGCGGAATCATACACTTTCTAACATCATAAATCTTTCCTTTTAATTCAATTCACTTAAACTCACCATCATACTCCCTCATTTTACCAAGTTATAGTCCTTTACGTTACCTACGCATGGTTTCAAACCACGTACCATTTGGAGTTCTACCCATCAAGTTAAGCCCCTTTCTTTTAGTCTAGAAAAAACTGAATTTTCGAAAATTACACTGTGGTAATCGATTACCAGTGGGTGGTAATCGATTACCACCTGTCAAAAATGAGGCAGTAGCCAATTTTTCAATTCCTCTGTTCTGGTAATCGATTACCAACTTTGGGTAATCGATTACCTCACATGGTAATCGATTACCAAAGGCCAGTAATCGATTACCAGTGCAGACAGTAGCCAATTTTTCGTCCCCTGTTGCATGGTAATCGATTACCATGCTTGGGTAATCGATTACTATGCAGCAAAATGACAGATTACAGCAGTTTTGAGCCCCAAAAAGGGTGTGTAATCCATCCCTAACCCCTTGGTACTCCACATAACACATAATCATGTCCTAATGTTGGCTCTAGGCCCTTCCATCATGCATTTTCCTTGAGTTTAACATCATTTACATCATCCTCAAAATAATGGCCATTTACATGCAAATATGGACCATTTTTACAACATTACACATCAAGACTTCAAGGCTATGAATGTGGCAATGGACAAGTCCCATGCTCACTCAAAATATACAGTTATCCAAGCCATGAATAATAACATAACAAGACTTAGCATATGACCATGAACACTAACAAAAGCATGGAAATGACATCATGCAATATGTTCATGACCTAAGTCTCAAAATACTAATGGTATGCTATGTGCACTCCATAAACTCCTCCAAAAAGCCATGCAATCCAAATGCACCGCATGCCCATCCAACGTCCACTATACGGGCTTCTTGCTCGAAGCTCCTCCCGGCTCATAGTGACCTGAAATGTGGTCCCCCAAACACGGGGTGAGATATACGGATATATCTCAGTAAACCAATGGAGCTAGAGGCTCTCTCCACTCCATGGCTCACTAAAATGTATCAAAATGACATAATATGGCATGCAAGTAAAACAATATCACCATCCACCTGGAGACACCCAAGAACATCCACTCATGGATTCATGTTCAAGGACTCCATCATATAACTCCCGAGACAGTCCTGGCGCCTCTCCCATGGTTGAGAAGACTCCATGGCAATACCCAACCGGAACTCCTCATGAGCCCTATCCGGCGGACGTCCCCCGCTTGGATCATCCTGATGTCGCTCCCAGAGTCAACACCATGGCATCTCCAACTGGCATTCTCCCGTAGGACGAATCCAGCGGATGTCCAAACCAACACACGTCAACTGGCCAGTGACCAAACAATTTTCACAAAATACAAGCAATATGCATACAAGCACACAATCACATCATGTCATCACTACAAAATCCAACCACAACCTCCCTCTAGGTGTGGTGGAGCTCACTAGGGATTAAACCCAAGTTCCAAGAGTTTACCTTAACACGAGCGACACCGTTCCAAACGTATGCTCCAATTCAACTTTTCACAACTCCAACCGTGTGAGGCACCCTACAACAATCATCAAATCCCAATTACACAAAACTCATTTTTCATCAAAATTCCTCAAATTCCTCTAAGTTAAAAACCTATATTTTTCACCAAAATTTAACATAGCATTTCTAGCTTACAAACATGATTCTAAGGCCTTTTCATCTAATAGCATTTTTCCATTTGGGCTCTCTATCATCACACATCTAAAATCAAAGGTTTGAACACATATTCATAGATCTAAGAAATCAACTATCAAAAGACCACAAATGTACTTACAATGGGTACTATGATCACCACCAAGGCTTCACTAAACCATTTGAAGCTCAAAACTCCAAGAAATCTCCAAAAACTCCAATGGGTCGGATCTGTTCTTGCTCAAAACGCGGCCAAAGAGATGGATTCAAGGCTTCTAAGTGCTACCAATGGCTTTGGAAGGTTGTTTACGATAGATTTCGACACCAAAATCAAGCGATTCGGTGGAGAAACGAAGAAATGGTGAAATGGGAAGAAAATGGTGTTTTGTGTCTTCCTCCCTGTGTGTGTGCACGAGAAATGAAGGAGAAAGGAGGAAAGAAGGAAAGAAAAAGGAGGTGGGGCCAAGTGACTTCGGTCACACGGGTCCCACACGCGATCTAACTTTTACTCTGATAAAATTTCCGATCACAAATCCTTAATCTAAATATTTTTCCAGTCCATGACATATTTTTATTTCTCCAAAATATTGATAAAATTTTCACACCTATTGGTACACTCACATCACAGTATTTTAACACTAAAATTCACTATTCATCAATTTTTCCCAAATTTGCCTATTTACTCAATTTTCCGCCCTGATTCCATTTCCAGCATTACTTTTGTCATGTGAAATCTCTAACTCAATATTTAAGCCTCTTAACACACGGTTGGCAAATTACAATTTTGCCCTTTTTGCCCCTTTTGGCCATAATACTTGGATTTTCACTAATCCATCAACTTTCATTTTACCATATAATATTAAAATAAACATTTAAATATTTGAGGTGTTATAGATTCCGTCAAAGATTTTTGACGGAAAATGAATTCCATCGAAAACGGATGAATAAAATAAATAGGAAAAGAAATTGATTTTCTGAAGTTTTTCGACGGAAAAAGGATTCCGTCGAAAATGGATGAATAAAATAAATGCAAAAGAAATTGATATTTTTGAAGTTTTTTGACGGAAAATGGATTCCGTCGAAAACGGATGAATAAAATAAATTGCAAAAGAAATTCATTTTGTGAAGTTTTTCGACTGAAAACGAATTCCGTCGAAAATGGATGAATAAAATAAATGCAAAAGAAATTGATTTTGTGAAGTTTTCCGACGGAAAGCGAATTCCGTCGAAAACAGATGAATAAAATAAATGCAAAAGAAATTGATTTTGTGAAGTTTTCGACGGAAAATGGATTCCGTCGAAGATTATTGATGGAAAATGTATTCCGTCGAAAACGGATGAATTAAATAAATGCAAAAGAAATTGATTTTGTGAAGTTTTTCGACGGAAAAAGAATTTCGTCGAAAATGGATTAATAAAATAAATACAAAAGAAATTGATTTTTTGAAGTTTTTCGACGGAAAATGGATTCCATAGAAGATTTTTGATGGAAAATGGATTCCGTCGAATTTTTTGACGGAAAACGGATTCCGTGGAAAATGGATGAATAAAATAAATGCAAAAGAAATTAATTTTGTGAAGTTTTTCGACGGAAAACAAATTCCGTCGAAAATGGATGAATAAAATATTTGCATAAGAAATTGATTTTGTGAAGTTTTCTGACGGAAAACGAATTCTGTCGAAAACAGATGAATAAAATAAATGCAAAAGAAATTGATTTTGTGAAGTTTTCGACGGAAAATGGATTCCGTAGAAGATTTTTGATGGAAAATGTATTTCGTCGAAAACGGATGAATAAAATAAATGCAAAAGAAATTGATTTTATGAAGTTTTTCGACGGAAAAAGAATTGCGTCGAAAATGGATTAATAAAATAAATGCAAAAGAAATTGATTTTTTGAAGTTTTTCGACGGAAAATGAATTTCGTAGAAGATTTTTGACGGAAAATGAATTCCGTCGAAAATAGATGAATAAAATAAATGGAAAAGAAATTGATTTTTTGAAGTTTTTCGACGGAAAATGGATTCCGTAGAAGATTTTTGGTGGAAAATGGATTCCGTCGAAGATTTTTGACGGAAAACGGATTTCATCGAAAATGGATGAATAAAATAAATGCAAAAGAAATTGATTTTGTGAAGATTTTTGATGGAAAACGAATTCCGTCGAAAATGGATGAATAAATAAATGCAAAAAGAAATTGATTTTGTGTATTTTTTCGATGGAAAATGGATTCCGTAGAAGATTTTTGATGGAAAATGGATTACGTCGAAGATTTTTGACGGAAAACGAATTCCGTCGAAAATGGATGAATAAAATAAATGCAAAAGAAATTGATTTTTTGATGTTTTTC
>JAVKPL010011484.1:0-49536 GCA_032173675.1 Gastrolobium villosum | reverse complement strand
GTAATTTCTCCCTATTAAAGTTGAAGATGAAGGCAATCCTTAGGAAGCATAATTGCTTAGCTACGTTCCTACACTGCAAAGAAATGGATAACATTAACAATTCAAATAATTTTTCTTAACTTACATCATTGGATTACAATGTAGCAAAAAAGAACGTGTTGAGCTTCTACTCCAAAGTCTACCTGATTCATATGATCAACTCATCATCAAGGATTTTAAGAAGAATCTAGACGGAAGAATAAAGAGGATAGATCGAAAAATTCAAAGCAAGTAGAGGATTTGTCGATGATGAGTGGAAGATCAATATAACGTGACTTAAGTGGGAGTCAAAATCAGAGTATATAAAAGTCAAGAAAAAGAAGAATGTAAAGCGTTATCAATGTGGAAAGAAATGACATTTCAAGAAAAATTGTTTAAATAATAAAAAGAATATATAGTAGTCTTATAAAGCAAGTACTTCTCAAGGATGTGTTGCTAGTATCTTTGGTGAAGGAGAAATCTTATACAGTTAAGCAGCAATCAATTCTAAAGGCGAGAAATAACTCATTGATGTTTGGATAGTGGATTCTGGAAAAACATGGCATATGGCTCCACGATGAAACTGATTTTGCACTTATGGACCTATCTTAGAAGGATCTATGTGGATGGGAAATGACGATGCCTTAGAGATTGCTGGAATGGTACATCAAGATAAAAATATATGTGGTAATGAAAGCAAAGAAGATCGCATCAAATCTCTACATGCTTATGGCAGATACATTACGAAAAGCAGACACATTAGCAGCTTCAACAAATCAAGAAGAATTCACAACAATGTGGCATCTCAAACTCGGTCATATTTTAGAATGAGCATAGAAGATTCTAGCAGAACACAATCATCTTCACAGGATTAACTCATTAAAGTTACCTTTCTACGAGCACTGTGTTACAAGTAAGTAAAGTAGATTAAAATTCGCTACGTCAATTGCTGGGAGCAAACATATATTAGACTTGATTCATCTTGATGTGTGGGAGTCACCAAAAATGTCCCTAGGAGGATCAAAATATTTTATATCATTCATTGATGATTACTATAGAAGATTATGGGCTTACCTAATTAAGAAAAAGTTAGATGTGTTCCAAACCTTCAAAGACTTAAAAGCAGGATTAGAACTTGAAGTCAAAAAAAGACCAAGTGCTTGAGGATAGACAATGGAGGAGAATATATAGATGTTGAATTTCTTTTATTTTGCAAATAAGAGGGTATCAAAAGGCAATTCACAATTGCGTATACCCTTCAACAAAATGGCATAGTGGAGCGGGTCAATAGAACTTTTCTTGAAAGAACAAGAGCTATATTGAGAACTGCAAGTTTAGCCAAGTCTTTTTGGGCTAAAGTAATCAAGATCGCTTGTTACATGATAAATCAGTCGCCATCAACAGCAATTGGGTCAAAGACGACGTTGGAGATGTGGCATGGTAAGCTACCAAATTATTCTTCTCTACATGTGTTCTAATGTCCTACATGTGTGATGTACAACTCTTAAGAAAGAACCAAGCTAGATTTGAAATCCAAAAAATATATATTCTTGGGCTATGCTAATGGTGTTAAGGGATATCATCTATGGGATCCCACTGCCTGCAAGGTTATAGTCAATAGAGATGTACTATTTACAGAAAATGAAATGCAAAGAGAATAAGAAAATGACAACAATGCAAGAAGAAATGGAAGCCTTACATAGAAAAAAGACATTGAAACTTGTTGCTTTTCCATAAGATCGAAAAGCCATTGGAACAAATGGGCCTATAAGAACAAATGGGCCTATAATATCAAATGAGATGGCAACGATCAGATGGAAAGATTTCATGCAAGATTGGTGGTTAAAAGACATGTTCAAAAGGAAGGTTATGATTTCAATGAGACATTCTCTCCAATTGTTAAACTTAATACTATCAAAGTAGTTCTCGCTATGTGTGCTGCATTTAGTTTAAATCTTGAGCAGCTAGATGTGAAAACTACTTTTCTTCATTGAGAGCTTGAAGAAGAGATATATATGCTCCAAACAAAAGGTTTTTAAGAAAAAGGAAAAGAAAAGTTGGTTTGTAGGTTAACCAAATCTCTATATACTCTAAAGAAGGTGCTAAGAAATTGGTATAAGAGATTTGATTCCTTCATAGATTGCCTTGGATACAATAGAACCAGTTCAGACCATTGTACATATTACAAGAGATTTGGTGATAAAGATTACATCATTTGCTATTGTACATGGATGACATGTCGATGGTAGGTCCTAACAAAGATTGAATCCAATAATTGAAGGCACAATTGTCTAGGGAGTTCTATATGAAGGGCTTGGGACTGATGCACAAGATTTTAAGGATGCAAATTCACCAAGAGATAAAAGATAGGAAGATTTGGCTTTCTCAAAAGAATTATCTGAAGAAAATCTTGTGGTGCTTCAACATGCAAGATTGTAAGTCAATTTCTACTTCATATCCTATCAATTATAAGGTATCATCAAGTATGAGTCTAAGCAATGAAACGAGGTGATGGAAATGTCTCGAGTACCGTATGCATCAGCAGTAGGAAGCTTTTATATATACAATGATTTGTATGAGACCATATATTGCTCAAGCAGTTGGTATGGTCAATCGTTTGATGACAAATCTTGGTAATAAAAATTGGAATAATGTTAAAAGGATCCTAAGATACATGAAAGGAACCTCAAGTGTTTCATTATGTTTATGAGGATCAGAGTTTATTGTCAGATGATATGTTGATTTAGACTTTGCAAATGATCTTGATGAGAAAATCTACTACAAGCTATGTGTTTACATTTATAACAGAAGTTGCAAGTAGGTTATCTGTAAAAAAGTGCATCGTAAAACTAGGAATCTTAATTAATCAAGTATCGGTTGGAGAGATTATTCCATAATTAAATTAGGATAATTATAAGGAAATTATAATTATTAATGTCAAGACACTTTTAGAAAGAAAAGTGCAAACACTGTGTATTTCGCGGTATAAATGTGTATCGACGAAGTGACCCGAAAAATAGAAATAAAAATATGAATATTCCTAGAAAATATACTAAGTTAATATTTTAAAGTTCGAGAGAAAAATAATTAACAGTGGTATTTGAACTAATACCGGTGTATTAAGTGAGAAAAGATTTAAATATATTGATACATATAATACTCTCATTTCTCACAGAAACCTATGTAGCTCTCTCCTCTTAAACCTTTGCCACCCTCTTCTTCATTCCCAAGAAAGATCACACATTTCTTTATTGGAGTTTGCAAAGAACTTGTTTTTATTCATTTTTCTTCCTTTTGATCCCTCTTGTCACTTGAAAGCAACTGCCTTAGGGCATAAAAATATCTTCTTGAAACCTTCTTGTTGCTGTTTTAAGGTGGTGAGTATGGTTCTTGTGTGTCTTAAGAGTTGGAGTCTTTTGCACTACTATTGGAGCACCAAGGAGCAACCTTTGAGAAGATGGAACTCTCTTTTGTCGAGCCAAATTTGTGCAACTTAGAGGATAGAAGCAAAGTGTGAGCTTTTGATCTTGAAGGCACTTCTTTTTGTTGTTTTTGAGCCTTGGGTATATATTCCTACTTCTTCTCTTTAAGTTTCTTTGAAAAAAATGAAGTCTTGGACATGTAAAAGAGATAATTAAGTAACATAAATGCAAACTAGTATGAAAATACCTGAAAATGGTTGAGTGAACTTCTGTTGTGGGTAAAAGAGTAACCTTGAAGGGATATCTTCGTGAAAAATGTATTTCTACATGTTGTGAGATCTCTGGATATGATATCCCGATATGGATATCCGGATATGTCCCTGACAAATATCTGGATATTATGTAGTTTTCGAGTTTTATGCTGTGTTGTTCAAACATAACCCTATGTGATGATCTAGAACCCTTAAATGAACAATGTGAGCCTCTGTGAATATTATCTAAGTTAGAAACTAGGTGATTGAGTGCTTAAGGCTTTGGAAGAAGCTTGCGGTACGTGAAATGAAAAAGAAATAGAGTCCCGTTAGGCTTGAGGAGATAGTATATGTTTATTGATGGTATGTATGCTGTGAAAACTAATTGTGACCTTGTTGGACTTTTTGTTGGTGATATTTTGGTGACCGTTGGACACCAAGTTGTTGTTGGAGGACTTAGTTGAGAGGTAAGCTTCGGGTTCTCAGGGTTAATCCCTTCTTTGTTCCACCAAACTCCATTTGAGGTTAGTTTATGTGCCTGATATATTTTTAGAAAATGATTTATAAACTGATGTTACTTGATTTATTTGGAAATGCATGTTGGCATGATGTGTTGATATATACGTATGGTGGTAATAGCATATACCTACACAAGGAAGGCTACGGTCTGAGTGTTGGGCACAAGGGGGAAGCCTTGTGTTTTTTGATATGCTGTAGATGTGCATAGAGCATACTTTCTTTAGCCAGTAGATTTGATTTGTTATCTATTACATACTATATATCTCAAATGTTGCATATGAATTTATTACTCTGTTGAACTTATATTATACCTGTAAGTGAACTTAGGGGAGAAGTAATCCTTTGAGAACCTCGGTTTACTGAGATTTATTAAAATCTCACCCGATGTAGGGCATATTTTTCAGGAGCAGATATTCATGATATTGGTGTGTCTCGAGGCAAGAGGTCAGAGTCGAGCTGATAACATGATATGTATGCATTATGATTATGATATATGTTGTTGTTGTTGCATGCTTATATTGATAGTATTGACTATGTTTATTTGATGTGAGCATATGGGTTGTCTACGCCACTATAAATAATATTGTTGTTATAGTTTGAGAGCATGTATTTGTATACACCATGGTTTATGGATGTTGTCATGGCTACTTGTTGTAAGTCCATGGTAGGTAATTGTTATTTTTGAGACAGGGCGCATGTATGCATTATTTTTATGTGGTTATATCGTTATTGCAATATAAAAGGTTAAAAGGAAAAGTTAATTCGTATGTTGGATTAATAATGAACAATTAAGAATATAGATCATAGCTTTCGCATTTATTTAATTAATCAGTTGCGTTTAATATGATTCCATGTTTTATACATTAGGTGCACACAGGGTGTTACATTATCCAAATTACAGATTGTGTATCTCTATCTACTACAGAAGCTTAATATATAGCAGCTACTCAAGCATATAAGGAAGTAATTTGGATTCAAAGGTTAATGAAAGAACTTGAGCACAAATAACAGTCAATTACTGTGCATTATGACAGTCAGAGTGCCTTGCACATTGCAAGGAATCCAACCTTTCATTCTAGGACGAAGCACATAGGAGTACAATACCACTTTGTCAAGGAAGTAGTAGAGGAAGGGAGTGTGGATATGCAGAACATACACACCAAGAAAAATCTAGTAGATATCATGACAAAACCAATCAATGCTGACAAATTAATGTGGTGTAGATCGTCCTATATGAAACTGGTAAGAAAATAAAGATTTTGAAATCTGACCGAAAGTGGATTTAAGTGGGACATTGACGTATGCAGTGACATAAAGCCACTTTAGGAAAGTTTCAATTATTACTGTTTGTATGAAGAATTTGCATAAGATGTTGTGCAAAAAGTGGTGTGTAAACAGAAAGATTTAGGAAACGCATAAAATTACGCATAAACTTAAGGCTATAAATATTGGCTTTATCCTCCTTGTGAGCATCCCTCAATTTATATTTGAAATAGAAAATGAAAGTAGACAAATCAAAAAGGAGATGGTTGAATTAAAATAATTCCCTTTCAAGTTCTATTATTTTTTTAGAGGGCAGGGCAATATGAATGTTCTATTAAGATAGAAATTAAATAGTATCTCCTAAGTGTCATTTTGAGTGAAATGTATTCTCCTAATATAAAAGAGAATGATATTGTTCTTTCCTTGTATTTTAGAGAAATGTTGTGATTTTTTCCAAGTATTGAAGATCTTCTTTGATCTTTTTTTTTTCATTTGGGTTTTTCACGTAAATCTTGTGTGTCACTTCAATTGGCGTATTTATTAATCTTCTGATCGGTGGAATTATGATAAAGCCAATTACATCAACGTGTTTAGGAAAGAGATTAAAAGGCATAGCCTTAAATTTAGTGGTTATTTAATTAGCCATCATTGTATAACATGGAAAGACTCCTACGTGATTTACACTTACCTAACCAATTGTTGTGCTTAACGATGTCTAGAAATTATGGTTATTTTTAGCTTTATTTTAATTGTATGATACTGTGTTACCTAACACTATAAATAATGATCTCTCACAAATATAATCAATTTTGCTCATTTGTAGCCCATATTTTGTTTTATGATATAGAGAGAGTCAATTCCCAAAAAAGAAAAATTGATTCCTAATATAAGGGAATCAATTCTCAACCTTGCTAAAGGTTAGGAAATATGCGCAAACTCAATTTTTTCTTGATGTGAATGGGTTTCAATACTTAGAAACATTTGATAGGGATCTTGAACAAACATGAATGAGAGAAGTTGAAAACATTTTCCGATAATTTTGGAAGGATTTCACATAAAATTATGATATGAATGCTATGTTTTTGTAAGTTTTTTCTTTCATTTAAGTTATCAAACACCCTCACATTTAAGCCTAAGTTCTAGTAGAAAACTACTGTAAAGAATATATATATATATATATATATATATATATATATATATATTGGGATTTATTATTCTTATGTTACATAAGAAAAAACTTATCTCCTTCGATACACACAAATTCGAGATGGGTCCAACTTTACTTTTTTTTTCACTTCCCTTGAAAGTGGACTCCACTTATACAAATGAGTCAGTAGGAGATAATTATTATCTCCTATTACATGAAAAAACTATTACCCATATATAGGGGTAAACATTTCTACAGCAACTTTAGATAAGGTTATCTACAACTACCATTTTTAGTTATGTTCTCCCGGGAGAACATAGTTATAATATTAAATTTATTTTTTTCTCTCTCCTCAATTATTTTTCTTTTTAATTGGCAATATATAATTTATTTTAAATTCTTAATGAAGTTTATATGTACTTGCGGCATATATAGAGGTGTGCCTTCCCCAAGTAAACAAATTGAACTTTGTTAGTATAGGTATCTCAGATACAATTTGATAGTCAAATGACATTGTGTATTTTGACATTATTTCATGAAAAATAATTTAGAGAATTTGCTTTATATTATTATAAGTGCATTTAAATCTTTTTAGCCAAGTTTTTTTATAAATATTTTGATTATAATTATTTTTAGCTACTACTTATAGTGTATATCAAATAATTATCTATTGGCTTTACCAAAAAAAATAAAATAATTATCTATTGAATAAAAAGTTCATTTCTGTAAATATTAAATTTAAAAATATTGTGTGTTACGCGAAGAACCTAATGGCGTAGCAAATGAGAATTGGCATGGGACCCATCACCCACACTAGTCGTAATTTAGGTTCGATTTTTAATTTTTCTTTTTAATAGATAATTTATAATCTGATTTTAAACTGTTAGTTGATATCTACTTGATGTTATAAAGTGTAAATGAGCTGAGCAGAGTTAAACTTTAGTTTAAATGAGTCAAGCTTATAAAAATTATTTTGAGATTGACTTGTTTCATTAGCTTGGTACGAGCTAAATTTTAGGTTTGTTTTATTTTGGTACGAGCTCATTTCATATTACCACCATTCTCATCCTCAAATTGGAATAAAGATGTTCAATTAATATTCACAGGAAACACTTAACCAAAAAAAAAAACACGGCCTATTAGCACTATATACTATCAAACCTCATGTTATCCCAGAAAAACTTAGCACTTACGTTAAAGCCCATCAACATCTTCATATGAGCAATTTGATATAAAAATAGAGTTAATGATTTAATGACATAAAATATATTATTTATTATAATAATATATTGAGCCAGTTCACGAGCTTTCAAGTCAAGCATACTTAAATTTGGTTTAGACGTGTTTTCTAAACAAGCCTTTTTTAAAACTTTAAGTCATTTTATTTAATAAATAATTCAGGCCAAATCAAGATTAAAATAAGGGTTTTATAATTCTCATGTTGAATGAGAATTGAAATCTCATGTTGTAGAGATAAAAAGTATGTGGGACCCATGTATTAGAAAAAATTATATGTAGGACCCATGTCAGCACGAAAATTGAAAGATGTGTAGGAAAATTTGAATTCTCATGTTGAATGAGAATTATAAAACCCTTAAAATAAACCAAATCTTAGATCCTTGAGAAGCTACTCGGCTCATTTATAGAGGTGTGCGGTGTGCCTTCCCCAAGTAAACAAATTGAACTTGTTATATAATTGGGGTAGGCTTACTTTTGGAGGACCAGGATATTAAATTGCCTCCAAGGTAGATACAGTATCCAAAGGTAGACCTTCGATCATCTGGGTCTGAACCCCAGTTAGAATCACAATATGCAACAAGATGAGAGTGAATTGAAGGAGAAAAATGAATGCCATAAGAAGCTGTGCCAGAAAGGTATCTGAGGATTCTCTTTACTGTTTTCCAATGAGAGTCCAAAGGATTGTGCATAAATTGGCAAACTTTGTTGACACAATAAGAGAGTTCAGGCCGAGTTATTGTGACATACTGAAGGGCACCAACCACTGACCTGTAGAGAGAGGGGTCATGGAAGGGAGAGCCATTTGTGGAAGAGAGTTTCAAGCCCGACATCATTGGAGAAGGCATTGGTTTGCAGTCTGCCATATGTGCTTTGATGAGAAGATCAACAATGTACTTGGACTGATTGAGCAGAATCTGTCCAGTGGAGAGCTTGTGAGCTTCAATGCCAAGAAAATGATGAATATGCCCCAAATCTTTGAGAGGAAAAGCAGAATTCAAAGAGTGAATAAGTGCTTTTATGGCTTGAACACATGAACCAGTAATCAGAATGTCATCTACATAAACTAAGACATAAAGTGTAGCAGTGGAAGTGAAGGAAACAAATAGAGAGCTATCACATTTGGTGGCTGTGAATCCAAGACAGATGAGAGTGGAGCTAAATTTCTCAAACCAGGCTCGAGGAGCCTGTTTTAAGCCATAGAGTGCTTTGGTTGGACGACATACAAGAGATTTGTCATTGGCCACAAAGCCTGGAGGTTGTTCCATGAAAATATCTTCACTTAGATCTCCATTGAGAAAAGCATTGTTTACATCAACTTGATGAATGGGCCAATTCTGTGTCACTGCTAAGCTAAGAACCACACGAATGGTGGTGGGTTTAACCACTGGACTGAAGGTTTCAGCAAAATCAAAGCCTGGTTGTTGATGAAAGCCTTTAGCAACTAGACGTGCCTTGTGTTTGAGGATACTACCATCTGCATTATATTTTGTTTGAAAAACCCATTTGCAGCCTATGGGTGATCTTCCTGGAGGTAAGGATTCCAATCTCCAAGTATGATTCTTCATTAAGGCATCATATTCATCATTCATTGCCTTGACCCAATGAGGTTGAGTCATGGCTTGACTGAAAGTGGTTGGTTCCAGAGCAACATGTAAAGCTTTTGGTTTAAAAACTCCAGCCTTGGCTCGAGTAGTCATCCGATGAGTATTGATGACAGTAGGTGCAGGCAGTGGAGATGCAGCTGTAATGGGATTGACTTCCGTGGCTTCTGTGGATGCTGTAGTGGTTTGAATTAACCTGTTAGGAGAAGAAAAAAACTGCAAAGGAGAGACAGTTTCATTGGCAATGATATCAGTATGCAAAGTAACAGCATTATGATCATTAGTTGCTTGAGATGTGTACTGAGACTGAACTATCGGAATAAAAGGAATGGGTGGTAAAGTATTTGAGGTTTGATGTGGACTAGAATTTTGTGTAAGTGTTGTGAAAGGAAATAATGACTCGTCAAATAGAACATTTCTGGAAATGAAGACTCGACCAGAGAGAGTAAGACATTTATATCCTTTGTGATGAGGACTGTAGCCAAGAAAAATGCACTGAGTAGACCTGTAATCCAGCTTGTGAGAGTTATAGGGTCTAGTGTGAGGATAGCAAGCACAACCAAATGTTCTGAGGTATGTGTAATTGGGAACTTTGTTAAATAGAGCCTGATAAGGGGACTGATTTTGAAGGACTGGTGTTGGGAGAAGATTAATGACAAAGACTGCAGTGAGGAAAGCATCTTCCCAGTACTGCATAGGTGTAGTTGAAGCAGCCATGAGTGCCAAGCCAGTTTCAACAATATGTCTATGTTTCCTTTCGGCTGTTCCATTTTGTTGATGAACATAGGGACAAGAGAATCTATGGATAATGCCATTGTCTCTAAGAAGAGGAGTTAGTTTGATATACTCCTTGCCATTGTCTGTTTGGAGTGTTTTGATTTTGGCTTCAAATTGTAATTCAACCAATGCTTTAAACCTGGTGAATACAGTAAAGGTTTGGGATTTGTTTTGCAAAGGAAAAATCCAAGTATACCTGCTATATGCATCTATGAAACTAATATAGTATCTAGATCCACTTGTGCTTGGAGTGGCTGCAGGTCCCCAAATGTCTGAGTAGATGAGTTCAAGTGGTTTAGTATAAACAGTATCAGAATTGGAAAAGGGAAGCCGATGCATCTTGGCCATACAACATGCTCTACAAACAGCCTGATCTATTTTATTATGGAATGGAATATTACAATGCTGAAGTACAGACTTTACAGTTTTCAAGGCTGCATATCCTAATCGACCATGCTAAAGACCTAAAGTGGAAGAATTGAATTGACTTGATACATTTGCATTATAACAGAAAGTATTAGAAATGTTAGACAGACTCGAATTTGTACAAACAGATGAAGGAGACAGGCTTGAGAACTTGGATTCCTTTGATGGCTTTGAAACAGCAACACCCTCAAAAGCATAGAGACCATTTTTAAGCTTGCCTTGGAGAAGAATCTCCTTGGTAGCCTGTGATTTGACAAAACAGACATTAGCATGAAACTCAAAGAATACAGCATTATCTTTTGCAAACTGAGACACACTTATGAGATTTTTAGACAAATTTGGAACATGAAGTAAATTGGACAGTGTAAAGGCTAAAGAAGAAGATTCAAGAACAGAATGACCAATGTGCTTAATTTGCATACCTGAACCATTACCTATCTTAACTGTTTCTTGACCTGTGTAAGGTGTTTTGGATGCAAGGTTCGAGGAATCTGGTGTGAAATGGTTTGTGGCACCTGAGTCAGGGTACCATGTAGGATCAAAAGCCGAAAAGAAATCTGAGGTATCATCACTTTGTGAAACACTGGAACCTGCCATAGTCATGTTGGATTGAATCTTGGAAGGTGCTGAGAATGCTTGTTGTTGTTGTTGCTGCTCAAATGGATTAGGATAGTTTTGGCTAAAACGATGGTAACACTCCCAGCCAGAGTGACCATGTTTGCCACAAACCTGACACTGTTGTTTGCCTTCATTGGAATTGTAAGAAGTTTGAAAATTATTATTGTTGAATCGACCTCTATTCCTGAAACTTCTTCCTCTGTAAGGTGCAAAACCTTTGTATGAACCACTTCTATTGGAAGAACCTCCTCTATTGTTGAAGTTGGAAAAACCTCCTCTGAAATTTCCTTTTCTGAAATTCATTTGTGTGAAATTGGCTTGTATATGACTTAATTCATGTTTCTTGTGTTTGTCAATTCTTTCTTCCCGAGCTAGCAGTAGAGCTTCTATCTCATTAACAGTATAAGCATCAGACCTCGAAGTCACTAAGGTAATGAACGGATCATACTCTTCTCCTAAACCATCAAAGATTGCATCGATATGGTCCTCAACAGAAACTTTGGAACCAGTTGCTGCTAAAGCATCAACTATTTTCTTAATCTGTAAAAGATAATTTGAAACAGAACCTTCTTTCTTGATGTTCTTGAGTTGAATCTTTAGTTGTTTTACTTTGGCACGGGTTTGAGAAGTGAAGAATTCTTCAAGATTCTTCCATACTTCATATGAATGATTGCAGCCAACCATTCTGGTGTGCATCGACTCAGACATTGAAGCCAAGAGCCATGACATGAGGAGTTGATCTTGTTGCTCCCAAACTTCTTTTTCTATGGTAGATCTGGTACTATCAGCATCATCTCTGCTGATGTATTTCTGTAACTTGAAACCTTTAATCGTGGCCATAACTTGTTGTTTCCATGGCAAGAAATTTCCATCATCCAGTTTAAATGATACTGGATTTGAAAAGGTGTGTAGAGGAGAGGTTGAACTGGCGGAAGCAGAAGATGATTCTTGAACTGTGGCCATGGATCGAAGTGCGCTATGATACCATGTAAGGTATCAGATGCATGAGAGAAAGAAAGGCAAGAAGAGTTTAAGAGAAGAATGAGAAAATGTATTGAATGAATGCAATCTACATTGAGATAGCAGATGATTATATAAAGGCAATCTGTTATCATTTAACAGAATAGAAACTTGACTGTTATAACAAACTGAGCTAACTAATCTTGATAGTTATAACAAACTCAGCTAACTAATCTATTAGCTATATTACTCTATCAGTTCTGTTGGATGTTGCTGTCAATCATTATGATTCAATGCCAAATCTAACAAGATGTTTTTGTCACCATTATGATGTAATGCTGGTTATTGACTTCGGTTCTTTATTTAAAAGTAAAAAAAAAAGTAACGTGTTATTATTATTTTTTAAATTATAAATTAAATAATAATAATTATAATTAAGTAATAAAAGGAAAATGAAGGAAAATAATTTCGTCAAATATGTTGATATGACAAACATATTAATGATGACTAAACATATTAATGATGACTGCATTATCTTTTGTGGTTGATATATAACGAGGTTTTATAAAAGTTATGTCGTAGGCAAAGTGATTGTGTTATGTTATAGAGATTTATTTTACGTACTAGAGTTTTTTTTTGCTGCGAGCCCCACAAAATATTGTGAGTGTAAAAAAGTTTTTATAGTCATATTAAATGATAGATGATAAACCCTATATAACGCCAAGTTTTGGTTACGGATCTTAGTAGTTAAGAATTTACCAAGATAAACTTTTCTGTCCCTTGCAGGGTTATACGCATAAACTTCTAAGTAACATCACTTTGGAAAAACGATAGCTGAGAAAATCAATCCGATGTAGATTGTGGAAGATGATTTTAGACTTCAAAGAAAGCAATGGTTAATGCAGTTGAGGCCTGTCAACACGGAACAGAATGCACAAATGAATGTATAAACCAAGTTCAGAATTTTAGATGAGTTAATTAATGAGCACAACATTGAGTTCGAAAATACATTTTCTTTGACAGATAGACCTCTAACCCAATGAGCCTCCAATAACTTCATCTACAACCTCAAAGAAAATTTTCTCAATGAGCATACACTGCACCTCCATTAACATCATCCCAAATAAGTTCACAGTTATAGCACACAATTACCCCCTTTGAGCACGTAATTGCATGAAATAACCAAAGTCATTTCTCAAATTTTACAAAGAAATTTTCACAAATCAATATAAGCAATCCCACTTTGGTGGTAATTATCTATAGTAATTCATCAAAACTCTTACACCGAAATTAATTTTCTCTTACCCAAAACCACAACTCAGTCCACAAGGTGCAACATATTTACTGATCATGAATTCAAAATAATAGCATTCCCAAACAAATTTTGCATTTAAACAATTCAAATGGAAACATGCACCTTAATAAACAAAAAATAAAAATAAAAATTGGAGGAAGCATAAGGTTTATCACTTTCCCAAAAAGGATATTTATTGCAATAATTTTTATTTTATTTTAATATATCATAAAATCACATTTAACTATCACCACACAAATAATATTTGATAAAATTATGTCACTATTGAACTTATAAGTGCCTTATGCATCATAACTTTTGGATGAGCTTCACTCAAAAATCCAAATGGATCTTCTTCCCATCAAGCAAATCAACCACCAGGGAAATAAGTTACATCCATAAATAATGGATAACTATAAACAAATTAGTATATATCATGGATTCATACATTTTTGTATTGTAAAAAAAATTAATCCATAGTTGCAGTATGTAAAGAAAATTCCAAATATTATTATATAAATACCTAAACCATTATATTATTTTAAATTGTTCTGTTGGCGTAAATCAATGTTAATTCTCCAAAACACAAGCATAAATCACAATTACTGTAAGACTTACGGATCACAATGTTTTCAACTCAATTATCCATCTCCCGTATTTCGTATCGGACATTTGAAATATACCCATTATATCCGTAAGCCATTATATTATTTTAATTACTTGTGAGCCCGTAATTTTTTTTGTTATATATATATATATATATATATATGTAAAATATTTTCTCATGTTACATAAGAATTCAACTCTCATGTTAGTGACCCTTCGATTTACGTGCAATTTTTTTTCTTTTTTTAATGAATATGGGGCCCACCACTAGTTGAGTCATAACATGAAAATTGAATTCTCATGTAACATGAGAAAATCAAATCACACACATATATATATATATATATATAAAATAAAATAGAATAGAATAAATTATCCATCAACCCATGGTGCAGACCTCATTCAAAACATCACTTATAATAAGAATATATAAAACCCAATTTAAGACTACTTAGAAAAATGGGATTTCGAAAACCCTAACACAATAATAATTTCCGAAAACCCTATTTGCTTATTATTGTTCGGTAGAAGTCCTTAGGAGATTGGATTTAATTCCTTGAAAAAAAAAATATTATTGTAAATTCACACATTCAAGAACAGAGGAGCGCAATCCCAAAAAACATGATTGTGTTCATTAATAAATAATTGGGTCTTACATCATATAATCAAGGCTGTGATAACAAATATAAGAAATTTCAAAATATGATTATATGAAATTAGAACATTAGAAGGTTCATAATTATTTGTTGAAGACATGATTCCTGATTTTTTGAAGGGTTCTTGTTTCTTCTGATGATCCTGCAATGGAAAAATCATGATCTTCCTATGCAATTCACACATTCCCTGATTACAATCGTCTATGGGGCAAGTTGTGGAGTAACGATTTTCTAACATGTTGTGAATGCAGAGACAAAAGGATCACTTAATTAAATGAACTTTATATTGCTCCCCTTTATGGATCATGACTTAGCCCGTTTTTATTAAAACAAGAAAAATAACAATTGATTGAATGTCACAATTATTATAAAAATTTCTAACAATATTCACTAACAACACCTCACCAAAGAAAAAACAAACTACCTATTAGCACTAATGTCAGTTCTCATACTACTCCAAGAAAACTTAGCACATACCCCAAAATCCATCAAGATCTTCGTATGAGCAATTTGGTATAAAAATAAGGTTAATAATTTAATAAAATAAAAATATATTATTTATTATAATAATACATTAGATTAGCTTATAGGCTTTCAAGTCAAACTTTATTAAATTATTTATAAATAAATAAAAACCTTATTAAATTAGATTTGGACTTATTTGCTAAATAATTTTTTTTTTTAATTTAAGTCTATTTTATTTATTAAATAAGTTGGAGCAAATCAAACTTAAAACAATTCAAATGCTCGACTTATTTACATCCTTAATTGCGATATAGAGATATGCGGTGTGCCTTCCCCAAGTAAACAAATTAAATTGAACTTGTTAAATAATTATGGTAGGCTTACTTTTGGCAGTTCTGTTGGATGTTGCTGTCAATCATTATGATTCATTGCCAAATCTAGCAGATGTTTCTGTCACCCATTATGATGTAATGCTGGTTATTGACTTCGGTTCTTTTTTCTTATTTTTTTTAAAAAGTAGCGTATTATTATTATTATTTAAATTATAAATTAAATAATAAAAATTATAATTAAGTAATAAAAGGATAATGAAGGAAAATAATTTCATCAAATATGTTGATATGACAAACACATTAATGATGACTGCATTATCTTTTGTGGTTGATATATAACGCCAAGTTTTGGTTACGTATCTTAGTGGTTAAGAATTTACCAAGATACTTTCACTTTTCTGTCCCTTGGAAGGTTATACGCATAAACTTCTAAGAAACATCACTTTGGAAAAAAAAATAACTGAGAAAATCAATACGATATAGATTGTGGAAGATGATTTTAGACTTCAAAGAAAGCAATGGTTAATGCAGTCGAGGCCTGTCAACACGGAACGTTTATATGCTGCCCTTTTCAAGATTTTGGTTTTTCTAAGTTGGCATGATATGAACCGGACAGCGACCCCTCGAATCTTTAGGGGAGAAAACAAACCAACCACCATCAGAGATAACGTAATGAGGAGAATTTTCTCAAATAATATCTACACTAAATTTTGGGGACTCCTGAGTGCATGCACACAGAGTGTGTGACATTTTTATTTTTATTTTTGGAAACTCAGAATGGGTGACGTTTGGTTCAAGATCTCTTGGCCGCATCACGGTCTTCCACTTGTTAGCATCAATCATTTAAGTTTGCGTCAGAGTTCATCTCATAATTAAGAATTGAATTGTGATACTTTATAATACAAGATACGTATATAATATTAGTTCTTCTCACATTCTTGTTAATACTCATGCATACTGGTTTAATTTTAAAATCAATTTTACATCATTATTTTTATTGATTCAACATCAACGTCGCTGTCCTTTTTTAACAAAACATTGCTATCATGTAATGATTTATTGACAGCTTTCAAGTCACTCACCTCTTTGCGAAGTCTACCAACCTCGGTATTAAGCTTCTTGAATAGCTTGAGCCCACTCAATAACCACGAAGAGTGATCATTTTGTCACGCTTCACCAAATTATTTACCAGACTGTCACGCGAACAGTAAAAATTTCCGGAATGCTACGCGGCATAATTCGTTACACTGTGCAGCGAATTATGTTTGCAAATAATTCGCTACACAGTGTAGCAAAATATGCTGTGTCAGGCTGCACAGTCAACAAAAATGACACGTGTCAAGCTGACAGTAATTCGCTACACAGTGTAGCGAATTATGCTTGTTTTGCTGCCAGCTTGACACGTGTCATTTTTGCTGACTGTGCAGCCTAACACAGCATATTTCGCTACACTGTGTAGCGAATTATTTGCAAACATAATTCGCTGCACAGTGTAGCGAATTATGTTGCGTGGCATTCCAGAAATTTTTACTATTCGCGTGGCAGTCTGGTAAATAATTTGGTGAAGCGTGGCAAAATGATCACTGTTCCCAATAAGCACCTGTGTGTAGTTAATAACTGCCTGATAGTCTATTTTTTCAGTCACCTCCACATTCAAGACCGGTTTGGGGAAACTCATAGTCAGGTCTCTTTCAGTCAATCTCATGGCCTTAACCAGAGAGACAAGCACAGTCAAAGATGACACCTTGGCGCCTGGAAACACATTTTATTACACTTATTTATTACTCTTGGTTGGTATTTTTACGATTTATTTGAATTAAATAAAGGTCTTCTGGGTTAAATCAGAATTATAGATTTTAATTGGGTTTAATTGATTTTCGTCATAATTTTCCAAATTTACATTACTTTCGTATTTTGGTCGTATCTCACTCTACAGATGTCCAATTGACTTCATTCTTATTGCGTTTTGCAGCTAACGGAAAGGGATACAATCGCTAATTCAGCCACTAAAACCCAATTCGGACGGGAAGATGGTCGAAACCTGAGCCCAAGAGTTTGGACTTAAGTTATAATTTTGAACCCAGTGTACATGAGGCGCAGAGCCATTAATTCTGTTTTGTTACCTTTTATTTTGGGTTGGATTTGTAGAGCCCGAAGCCCAGCTTGATTAGGGGTTAAAAGGCCGAGAGTAGGGATCTTGTGGGAATCTTTCGTTTGAATTTGAATTTTACAGTTTTGAAATTAATAGAATTTTTGTTTTTATTCTCTCCTGTTTTCTTTAATCAACCAAAGGGTTGAGGATTCCATGGTTGAATACTGAGTACTTGCGCCTCATTTTGAACCAAATTCGTTTCTTTTTCCAACTCGATTTTGCATCGCGCGATTGTGGGTGTTCAATATGAGATACGCGATTGCGTTCTTAGGAAAGAGATTAATCATTAGATTTAATGGTTAGGTTGATTAACACAATGAAGTCAAGTCGAACGGGTCGATATTCCGCGATTGCGCGAGTAGACGCGCCGTATTCGACCAAACGCTGGGCGATTGTCTAGAGAGGGATTTCTAAGCGAATGCAGGGGTTCCAATTCGATTAGGGTCAACCACGATTTGGTAATTATTTGTCTAATGATGGATATCCTTGGAACCCTAATTCTTGGGTTGGTTGCTTTAATTTGATTGTTTTTTTATTTTATTTTTCATTTTCGTTTAATTTTTTTTTGGTAAGCTCATTTCCGTTTAAATTTACAATCATATTAAAACCCCCCATTTTAGTTTCCGTTTTTCTTTAATTTCTATTTCTCCTTATTTTCTCTTTTTATTTAGTTCCCATTTTTATTTTGTTTCAGCTTTTATTTGATTTCTGTTTTCATTTAGTTCTTGTTTCATTTAGTTTCCATTTTCATTTGGTTTCCATTTTATTTTTGCTTTTATTTTATTTTTACTTTTTTTGAGCGATTAAGTTCATTGCAAACTCATTGAGAGACGACTCAGGTTGACGCTTTACTAGAAATTTTTAATAAACCTGATTTGATTAATTTGTGCGAGTTCGACAGCTCGTGTCAGCGCCCTCCTCTCCGCCCTCAAAGTTTTTCCCAACAAGGACCACATCAGATCTTGCTAGCGCAGGAGAATCATACTTCCTCGCCTGCTCAGACAAATTCGGCTTCGCCCTCGCCATCTTCGCTTTCTTCAGCGGTGGGACATCCTCAGCCTTAGACCTCTTCTACCCAGAGTGAGCTTGGTCGTACTTTACGAGCCCCATTTTGCACGTCTTTGATGATAGGCCCTTTGTCTCTCTTTACCATTTCCTCTGGATGAATATCAGCCACAGACTGAATCTTGATTTCTATTGCTAAGGTGCAGGCTCTTTTCCTTTACTGCTTTTCTTCCATTTTCCCCCAGCCTGGGAGCAATATATGTAGCCCCGCCACCGGCAACTCTAATCCAAGAAACAGCCTCACGAGCAACCTTCAGCGAACCCATTGGCAAGCTGTCAAGTGCAAAGAAAATAAATAAGTCAGAATATAAGTCAAAACCGAAGAAAAAACAAAGTAACTTTATTTAAACACCCCAGCAACCGCCACACCTCTATAACCAATCACCTTCTTGGTCGGCCACCGCCCCAAGGGCCTCTTAAGAGCTTCAAACCACTCAGCCACATCTTTTTCCTCCTGAGACAAAATGTCAAAACCGAATGAGTAGTGATCGAGCGAAATCTCATAGTGTCTCCTGGAAAAGTACAGCTCAATTTGACTTTCCTTGCTTTCAAGATCAACAAAAAAAGAACTCCCCCTTGCTAAGAACGGGTCTTACCTAGAAAAAGTTCTCCTGCCAATTCTTGTATGAGTTAGCATAAATAGTAAATATTCCCCCAAGCTTCACCCTGCCTTGAGTGAAACCTAGCCCTATTTCTTTCCCATCGGAGACACCTGAAAGTAGTAGAGAAATAACTTCACGTTGCAGACCTATCCGAAGTACCGACATATGATCTCAAACACCCGAATAAAGCCCCAAGCATTAGGATGCAACTAAGAGGGAGCAACGTGCAAGTGACGTAGCATGCCCATTTCAAACTCTGAGAACAGAAACCGAACTTTGTGGTCGGAGAAGTAGTTCTTGTACATAAGAAATTGCCAGGTAGCAATTCCCTTGCCACGAGGCTGGTCACAAATCCATTCAGTGAGATGAGTGTACTATTTATAAAGGACCGATGGAATATACCCCCTAGCTGTGCTAAAATGGTTGAAGCATTTGGAGATGAGTGTACTATTTATAAAGGGCGAGGCTAGTAGGTTAACTCCAATGGATAGTATCGTGGATCCTGATTTATGGTTGACAATGGACGAATAAGGCATCCTTTACCAAAGATAGATCGCCGTGAAGACCAGCGACCTGAAACAACCTTAGAACTGCAGGACGAACGCCCAGAGGTACCAGAGAGCCTCCCGCCGCGAATGGTTTTATGACCCCCTCCTATGACCACATGAAAAGCTAGACCCCCAACTTCTCCAGAATATGGAACCAGTGGAGCCAATGCCCTTTCCGGCAGAAGGGCTCGAATCTCCTCCTCACTAAAACCCAAAAGTTCAGGAACCCTACCATGAGGCAAAGACTCTACCCCAGGTATCAGAGAATGGCTACTACCAGCACTACTGCAGTCACCACTACCACGACCAGCAAGGAAAGCTCGCATCGCCTCCCTAACACCACAACCATCAAAGGTGTCAAATGCCTCGTCAAATTCTTCCTCCTTGATAGTCGCCTCCAACTCACACAAAGCCTCATCCATCAACTCACACAGCTTAACCATCTTGAAGAAAGAAACTCGAAAACCAAAGAAAACTGGAAAATAAAGAAAAAAATTATAATAAATAATATACATGTATGAAGTCAAAGTTGGAGAAAAATGGGGGGAAGATAGTCTCCCTAGAGCCACGAAAAAGATAAACGATAGCTGGAAAACTAAGGAAGAAAGAAGCTTCTCTCCAGTTTGTCTACGAAGGACAAATCCAGACCAAGTTGAAAGAAAGGAAGAAGTGAAAGAGTGAAAGAATTTCAGAAGAAGGATAATGAAATAAGAAATCCCCCTTAAATAGGGTTTCTGGAACAGCGTCCCAGGTCCACCTACCGTCCGATTGGGACAACCGTTCAAGAAGCGACGGACCTGATGAGGGGCATAACCGTAATCTTGCCAAGATAAGACACCCCTCATGTCTTATTAAAAGTGGAACGTTCCATGATGCTAGACTATCTGTGCATAATTGGAAATAACTGGCGCAACCATCATTACGGATTCTCGAGAATCGAGGAGTTTGCCCCATTCAATAGGCAATGTGTGCTCTTGAAGCATGACAAACCGCCAGACTCTTCATTCAGACTTCAAGCCACCAGACGCTTCTTTCAGACTTCAAGCCACCAGACGCTTCATTTAGACTTCAAGCCTCCAGACATTTCATTCATACTTCTAGCTGCCAGACGCTTCATTCAGACTTCAAGCCACCAGATGCTTCATTCATACTTTAAATTGCCAGACGCATTGCTCAGCCTTCAGAATTCCAGAGTTGACCTACTGCAGCGATGGATTAAAATGCAACCATGAACTCACCAAAACCCAACCGCCCAGCAAGAATGAGTTCGATAAACACCAAGCACACCAAGCCCACTAGGA
Organism: Gastrolobium villosum; assembly: GCA_032173675.1. Classification (NCBI taxonomy): domain Eukaryota; kingdom Viridiplantae; phylum Streptophyta; class Magnoliopsida; order Fabales; family Fabaceae; genus Gastrolobium; species Gastrolobium villosum. The sequence continues at coordinate 28,274 of JAVKPL010011484.1, read as the reverse complement.
ACACAAGAGCCCAGTCCAACAGGTTCATCTCGGCACCAAAACTTCATTTGCTACCAAGCTGGGGGGCTCCTGTTCTGGATCACCCCCAACCGATTGGTCCATTAAGGCTGGCCCAAACCCCTTTCTCTCATCCACGTCAACCTAGTTGACCAAGGGTCACCAACCCTCCCTCCTTTCTGTCTCCACAGGACAGTGTCCCTAAGGTAAGACACCAAAATGTCTTATCTTGGGACACTACCTCCCGTAGGTAGCCTCCCCAGATCCCTTAAAAAGGAGCTTCCCCTCCACAGCTACAGTAGCAATGACTGTCACTAGCATATTAGGGACTACAGTGCTACACTGCAGCAATGACAGGCACCCATTGCACTTCCCAAGGAGAGTTGACCCAACCCGCTCTTCCATGTGAGCAGGGCATCTTCTCCCCCTATAAATACTCCTCTATCATCAGGAAAGTGTATGCATCTTATGTGTCATTACTCTGCCAATTTCTGAAGCCCTTACCATTACACACCCTCCATCCTTATGGAGTCAGACCTTATGTTTAGGACGTCGCCGTTTAACTTAGTCTCTACCTCTATTAGACACGATACCCATATAGTGATAAACATCCCCTCCAAGGGAACATATTGGGCTTGTAGCTCTCAACAGTACATTTTCCTTTAAGAGTGAAGTATTTAATGTAGCAGTGATCAGATGCGGTATTATTCGGCCCAATTATTGACCTGACCGAGATATTGGGTCACTATTTCAACTAGTGGATCACTGGTTCAACTGCATGACATAGTAAGTATATGTAAATCTACAATTTATATTAAAAAATTATAAATATACTCAAATACCTGTGAAAAAATGATAATACCAATTCCAAATATTTTAATATGAAAAATAATAAATTATACATCATTGTCCAACAAAAGATGAATAAAACATATAATACTAGTGATACTGGTGCTTCAGGTTCACAAGATGATATCTCTAATTATAAATCAAATCAAAATTTCCTATATATTGCATAACTATGATAATATTAATGTTGTAGGTGCATAATATATGTTTGTTAATAAGCAATAGATCACTCCAATATTTGAAAAGAAAATAAACCAATTTATGAGGGAGAGTGAAAAAAAGAAAGACATTAATTTATGAGAACAAACCAATTTTTTTATGAATTGGGTCAGGTCACTAATTGAACCGACCGAGTCACCAATTTTTACAAAAACTAGCTGGGTCACACCGATTCCATTACATGGCTGATCTAATATGAAAATTGAATCGGTTATATGACCCATTCACTAGTTTTCAGGTCGACCCGGCCGTGTCAATCCAGTTTTATAACATTGGGAATTAGTATGGCGAACTATAGCTCAAATGGGGAATCAATCATTGAAGGTCTAAGACAAAAGTTGAGTATGAGGGCGAGGTGTGAAGGGCATGGTTTAACTATGTGAGGCTGAATTTCACCATACTGACAACAATGGTGAAAGTAGGTTTTTGAAGATGACTTATTAATTAATGGTGTAGTGATGTATATATAGTGTAGGAAAGATTCCCTAACACGAAAAGGATGAGTCAAATTTTTTTCGACATGTAGCATGTAGGTTACATGATGGTATGAGGTAGTGTGATTTCTCCCTTGGGGGGGGGGGGGTCATGTTTGCAAGGGAAGGTGAGGGAAAATCAACTACGAAGAGGTCCTTTATCTTCTAGTAGGAGTAAAAGGTAGGTCCTTTTCTTCCTTCTGTTTACTGTTAATAATTAAATCTGTATTCAATTAACCCAGTTAAAATAATTATAACTCATACATAATTTGAAACCGTTACATACAATATTACATTATCTTATTAGGTAATACTATGAACCAAAGGGTGTAAAATCAATCTAGGAGATTCACCAACACTGAACAACCTTTACATTTTTTTTAAAATTGGGACTAATCAAATTAACCATTAATTCTAATATTTTAGCATGTTAAATTAGACATCTTGAGATTTTCAACGGCATATTATAAGCCTCGATTAGATTCGTATAGCTCAAGTTACGTCTGCCACAAACCAACTGCTTCAAACTGAGTTCTCGGAAATAGGGTACCAACTTCAAAATTAAACAGGGAATGATCCAAATACACAATAATCCTAATATTTCATGTGGTTATAGCTAGGGGTGTAAATAGGCCAGGGCAGGCAAGGCTTTGGCCTTCCTGGCCTAGGCCTGCATAATAAAATGGTCGGCCTATCTGGCCTACGAGCCTATTGAAGGCTTATTATAAAGGCCAAGCCTGACCTGTTATTTAAAAAGAAAAGGCCTACATGGCCTATGAGGCCTTTTAGGCATACCATATTGCAAATAAAATAAATATAAAATATCTCATTAATTAAACAATATTTCCAGCATGGGTCTAAATTATAAAAAGTCCATGACAATTTTTTTTAACAAGAATACAAATTATAAAAATTCATGACAACAAAGATTGAATTTTTCTTAGCACATCACAATCTTCAAGTGAGCCTTTCAGCTTGATTATTCTCACTATATTTTCGAACCTGCAAGTAAAAAATCAGAAAATCGAATTAGTTATGCATTTCACTATGTTTACATTATGAATTGCAATATATAAACATTTTCAAATGAGTTGTTAAAGAAGTAATTTATACCTTTTGTTTTTTTCTTCAAATCATATTTACTTCATAACAATATTTCCTCGATTAAATTAATGCTTCGACAGTCTCCTCGACTAAATTAGCACGATAATATTATATAAAAAATAATTTTTAGAATATAAATAATATTATATAAAAAACAATTTTTTTATTTAAAAATTGAAACAGGCCGGCCTACAGGCCAAAAGGCCAGGCTTTTTTAATTTGGCCTACGGCCTTGTTTTTAAATAGGCTCGCATACAAGCCTTTACCTAGTCTAATTACTTCGAAGGCCGGGCTGAGCCAGGCTTTTCATAGGCCAGGCCGTAGGCCCCTGTAGGCCGGACTGGCCCATTTACACCCTTAGTTATAGCCCTATGTGTTAAATTCATATAGGTGCAATCCCCTCTCAATTTGGAGCCCTGTAGCTCAAATTATTTGTGTTTTACTGCACCAAGTGTGTGACCCTGGAACATGCGACGTTCCTTGAACAGGAGTTCCCTAATCATGGTGATGTTCCCTGTCCCCCATACATGGGACATTCCCATCTCCTGAGCAAAATTCGTTCCCATGCGTCTTTCTCATGAGTCATTCCCATATGAACTCACAAAATAACTTTTCAGACTTGACATTTTAGCTCTTTTACGTAGCTTCTGTTCTAACCCAAACTGGTAATGCTTTGTTTACCATAAAATTATGAAATTTGGAAACAAGAAACTAGACTTCTGGGGCTATAAAAAGATATATAATTTGCCTCAATTTTTTAAGGAACGAAGGATTTATGCATGTTCCAATTCAACCATACTTGACAGCATTAAAAACAACAACACTTGGTTGCATTTAACCATGATGGGATACCTTTGGCAAAGTAGTATATAGTTCTTCAGTGCACAGTGATCTGCTTGACTTAAGGGTGTCTCATCCATAGATATCTTGGAGAGGGCATCCAGATCCAATAGTAACATACTAGTCCATTGGGCTAGACATCTTTGTCTCTGAGACAGAACACTGGTGCTATCTGTGGGGAGTCGATAAATTCATTATTCCCACGACCACGAATGATGTAACAGCCCGTGTTAACCCGGATTGTTAACATACTATCGTATTAAGCCACGCTTAATTAAAATGCGGAATAACTTTTTCTTTAATTCAATTATGACGTCATTAACCTTAGCCAACTTGATTACTTAATCAATTTCATAAAATACTGCCTGTATGTAAATTGCAAGACAACTAACTGAAATGCCTCATATATAAATATAAAGTGTGTTTCTAAGTCACAGGACTACAACACATAGCCTGGACCAAAATTCTGATACTTTAAATAAAGAAGACAATAACAAGTCTATGTGGCATGGACAAATCCCATGCTCACCAAATAAGGCAACAATGCCCAATGTCAGTCTCAACATAATAATAACGGAAAACATAAACAACAGTCATTATCTAGCATCCAACACGTTAGCATAACACCGATATATCTAACTCAGCTCTGGCCTCCTGCCACCTGAGGCCTCAACATTACCTGAACCTGAAATAAGCGTCCACAAACGTGGGGTGAGATCTCTAAACAATAAATCTCAGCAAGACAAGGGGTCCTCAAGGATCTTCCACCCCAAGCTCACTTACATGTGCAATATAAGTTCCAAAAGCAATATTTCCAATATTAGTTCCACAACTATGCAGTACAACAGATATTCGTGCCATGAGTGTTTATACTATCTACTGGCCAGAGAAATGTAGGAATACGTCTAAACCCACATGAGTACAAGGAACACCGCTTGCACCTCACCCACAGCTCACCTTATCATATGTACTACATGCTCAGGCTTACCGTAAAGGTGGACACCACATAGCATATCATAAAAACACATTTGCATAAAATAGCTCAACAACATTCTCAATTATCAAAAGCATGTAACACATCATGCATATAACCATATCCCCATGGGACATGATGGAAGCACAACATGGCTAAACCGATGACACGAAAGCTTACCTTACAAGCAATCAATCCAAGCCAAGAGTCCAACCACTCTCAAGTCCAAACACAACAGTATCACAATCTGTTATGGACCAATAATATATCATTAATTATGCATCACAAGCATACAACTTAAAGACTACGTCTTTCCTTTACGTTTTACATCTTAAGGCTTCCAACCAAGCCATAAGCCATTAATCACATGATTCAGACTTAGTTCATTTATTAAAGAAGTTCAACTTCCTTAATCTAGGGTCCACAAACCCCCAAATACTGTTCACACAGCACAGCTACTGTTCTTTGAAATCCCAGAATATCCGGATATTACTTGGGACATATCCGGATATGCAATATCCGGATATCACATTGACCATATCCGGATATACCATATCCGGATACCATATCCGGATATCGATATCCGGATATCTGTTCGAAAAATATTCGGATATCTCACGACAGAATGCAGTTTTTGCATTTCGTGAAATCCAGTCCAAAGGGTCCAACTTTAATCGATTATAGACACTTAAACATGCATTTCTATGTGTGTTTAACCTACCCCACCCTTAAGTTATCAACTTAGCTCAATACATGCATCAATGTTCTATTTTTAAGCATTTAAACACATGATCAAGGTTGGTAACACTTACCAAAGTTCAAAACTCAGCAAGAAGGCCCTTGGAGCTCACCAAACAGCTCCCAAAACTCAGCCTTAACAAGGTACACGAAAATAGCACCACAAGGTTGGTTCTTTCCCCACAAAGGTCACCACTTGGACTCAAAACGCCATGATCATGACTCACCACACTCAACTCTCCAAGCCAGCCCTCAAAACTCAACCCACAGTGGCTGAATGTGCAGAAAATGCAACCTCACTTTCACAACCCACCCAACCAAGTGTTTAGAAGAGGAAGTGTGAAGAAAATGGTTTCAATCTCAAGAAAAGAGAAGAGGAACCAATGGAGCAGTGTTTTGGAATTCTGCTCAGCCTCCTTCACGCACATAAATGGGTTTGCCTAGGGTTTTGTGCCTTAGTATGCTTATTTATAGGCACAAGGCCACTTAACGCGCAGTATTAGTATTAATAGCAACGCAAAAGATCTTGATCCCAAACTTCGGAATCTTAACCTACACATTTTTCTAAGATTTTCATATTTTTATTTTATTTTTTCGGAGCACCTTTCCGATACGCGCTTTTCCATAGCCAGTATCAGTTCTGGAATCAGATCACCTTATTTTGACTTGAAACTTGTTTTACAATTCCTACATATTATTCTAGTAATTATCATAAACTTATTATAATTTTCCGGGATACTTTTTCGGTACGCATTTATACCGGGCAGCAGAACCGGTATTTGCACTTTTCTTCCAAAAAGTGACTTTCATCATTCTTACTCACTTACTATAATTATTTAAGCCAAATAATAATTATTAAGGTCAATTATGGAATCATTTCCTAATTATCATAATTAATTCATTAATCACCTTAATTAGCGGTGCGGGTTCTTATGTTCACCCAACCTTTTTAAGGATTTTGTCCTCAAAATCAGAAACATATGATGCTCTCCGGCAAGTGTACCGATTGCACAAGTAATAAAGTAGTAAGTATAAGATCGTCTCCACAGGGATTGTAAGACAAGTACCACAATAATCAGTCCCCTTAAGTTGGACAAATCGATTGGTTGTTGACAAATAATTGTAATTTAAATTAAATTAAATGACAATAAAAGTGAAAGACTTGTTTTTGTATTTTTGTTAAAAGAAATAAAGTAGGAATGAGAATGAGAGATTTGTAAAATTGAGAAAGGAATTGCAGTTAGGATACACTCACCATATGATCCCCGCTTGTCACTTTGGATTGATTTAAAACCACTTAATTATATAAAAACTCGGATAATTATCATCTTGAAATAATTAGCTAAATCCCAATCCCTTGGTGATTCAACCCTTTAACCCTCAATTGGAGTCCTAATCCTTTAGTAACCCCTCATGAGAAGTAAGCAATAAACCCGATAATTAAAACATCTGCTATTAACATACATCTATTCCTAGTATGCATAATAATTGTTATCTTACCCCCTTTCAAGATCAGAAACCCCAATATCCCTATCTAGGGTTCTAACCCTCAAACTATTACCCACTATCAGATTTGATCAAGTCCAATATGGAAAATAGAAAATACGCGCAAGGTAATGATAAAGAATTTTATATAAAAGAGAGAAAACAAATCAATCCATCGTAACAAGGGTTCACATAAGGCTTGTGACCCTAACTACAATAAAGAGTACTAGCCAACCATAATCATGGCTAAAAATCCAATATTCAATGAAAACATAAAATAGAAGAGAATGAGATGAAGAAGAAGATCCGTGGAAGAATCCTCCTGAGCGCAGTCGTCAACCTCCTTCTGAATTGTGTGGAATGGTCTAGCCTCCTCTGAATGTGTGGAGATGAACCCTTAAAATAACAGCCAATTAGGGTTTCCGCACAAATTACGAAAATATCCTTCTGATGAAAACATAACGTTAGAATTAAATTACACTTATTACAGAAACGTATAACGGAACATTACAATTTATTACATAAACGTTATAACGGAAATATTAATTAAAATAAATTTAAATTCAAATTTTGAATTTAAAATCTGAATTCAACAATGGTGCGATCCTCTGGCGCTGCAAGCGCGGTCACCACGCTAGCAGAGCGGTAGCATCTGCCAAATTTTCTCTTCCCGCGCTGTGAGCGCCATTCCCACGCTCGTAGCGTGGGCCTTTAGTTTCACTTTGTCCTTTTCAGCTCCAATTTGTGCATTTCTCCTATGAAATCAACATAAAATCAGTATATAACCTCAGATTAAGATATTTGACAAATTAACAGTGATTTTGCCCTTTTCTTGCATCAGATTAAGTAACATTCTTCCTCTTTTTATCTTAGAATTCCTTATATGCTGATTGCATATCAACATACCTGTCTCAAAAATCGGGGTACTGCCGGAGAAGCTCATCCTCTCGCTCCCATGTGCACTCCTCGGGAATACGCCCAGTCCACTACACCTTGACCATCGGAATAGTCTTGCTCCTAAGCTGCTTCTCGCCTCAATCGAGAATCTTGAGTGGTCCGATGGGAGTCTTTAGGTTCTCCCGAACCTCCACATCATCCGGTTGCACCACGTGCGAAGGATCTGCTATGTACCTCTGAAGCTGAGACACGTGAAACACGTCTTTTTTTGTTGGCTAAGTTCGGAGGTAAGGTAAGTCGATAGGCAACAGGTCCTACTCTACCAAGGATCTGGTAGGGCCCAATAAACCGCGGGCTCAACTTCCTCACTCCGAGTGCCCGTCCAACACCGGTGACAGGTGAAAGTCTCACAAACACGTGCTCACCCTCACTGAACTCCAGTGGACGATGCTTGACATCGAAGTAGCTCTTCTGGCGATTCTGCGCCTGCTTCACCTTTTCCCTGATCATCTGGATCTGCTGGATAGTATCTTGGACGAAGTCCAAGCCAAAAAGCTCTTTATCTCCAACCTCAGACCAGCAAGTAGGAGTCCGACACCTCCTACCATACAGCGCCTCGTAGGGTGCCATGCCCAGACTAGCATGAAAACTGTTGTTGTATGAAAATTCTACCAACGGAAGGTACCTATCCCATGCTGAACCCTGCTCAAACGTGCAAGCCCTCAACATGCCCTCCAATATCTGGATGGTCCGCTCAGTCTGTCTGTCATTCTGAGGGTGATAGGCGATACTCAATCTCAGCTGTGTACCAAAAGCTCCCTACAGCGCCTCCCAGAACCGAGATGTGAACTTTGGGTCCCTATCGCTGATGATACTCTCGGGCACCCCGTGAAGCCTCACAATCTCGCGGACATATAGCTTGGCCAACTGCTCTGTAGTGAAGCTCACCTTCACTGGAAGAAAAAGGGCAGATTTGGTCAATCTGTCCACAATGACCCAGATAAAGTCACAACCAGCCTGAGTCTTCGGCAATCCTACTACGAAGTCCATGGAGATACTCTCCCACTTCCACTGTGAAATTCAAGAGGTTGAAGCTTATCAGACGGTTTCTGGTGCTCAATCTTCACTTTTTGACATATAAGGCACTTGGACACGTAGACCGCTATGTCCTTTTTCATGCCCGGCAACCAAAAATTTCTGTTTAAGTCTTGGTACATTTTTGTAGCACTAGGATGGATAGTAAACTGAACCTTGTGAGCCTCTGCCATAACCTCCTCAGTCAATGGCCCTCGAGGGATTACAACCCTCTTCTGGAACAACAGCAAACCATCCTCGTTCCAAGATACACCGTTTTGGTTCTTCACATAATCTAGGCACTCTCTTTGTACTTGCGCCTCTTTAATCTTTTCCATCAGCTCATTAATCACTTTTGTTGTTTCCATCTTAAGCAGTGTGCCCCCAAACAAGGAGTTCACTCTCAAGTCTCTGAACTTTTCAATCACCTCGTAGTCGCTCATCATCAAGCTGGATAAGCTCACGGATTTCCGACTCAAAGCTTCGGCTACCACATTGGCCTTGCCAGGATGATACCTCAACCCAAAGTCGTAGTCCTTCAAGAACTCCATCCATCTCCGCTGTCTCATGTTCAACTCCTTCTGGTCAAACAGATATTTTAGACTCTTGTGGTCACTGAATACAATAAACTTCATGCCATACAGGTAATGCCTCCAAATCTTGAAAGCAAAAACAATAGCTTCCAACTCCAAGTCATGAGTCGGGTAGTTCTCCTCATGAGGTTTCAACTGTCTTGAAGCATAAGCAACCGCTTTCCCTTTCTGCATCAACACACAGCCTTGCCCCTTACCAGAGGCGTCACAATAAAGCTCAAACTGCTCCGCAGGATCAGGAAAGACTAACACAGGAGCAGTAGTCAGTCTCTCCTTCAACTCCTGGAAGCACTCCTCACACTCATGTGTCCACACAAATGGAGTCTCCTTTCGGGTAAGGCGAGTCATCGGTAGCACCATCTTGGAGAATCCCTCTATGAACCTCCTGTAGTACCCTGCCAAACCTAAGAAGCTTCTCACTTTTGTAACCGTCTTGGGCCTCTCCCAATCCATCACAGCCTCAATTTTGTTAGGATCAACTGCAACTCCATCAGCGGAAATCACATGAGCCAGAGATTTTACGGACTTGAGCCAGAACTCACATTTCGATGGCTTAGCATATAGCTTTTTCTCTTTCAGCACTTGCAACACAATCTTCAAGTGCTCAGTATGCTCCTCCTCTATCATGGAGTAAATCAAGATGTCGTCAACGAAGACGATCACAAACTGATCCAGGTACGGCTGGAAAATCCTGTTCATGTAATCCATGAACACTGCGGGCGCATTGGGGAGTCCAAACGGGATCACCAAGTACTCATAATGCCCGTACCTCGAGCGAAATGCTGTCTTTGGGACATCCTCCGGCTTTGACCGTATCTGATGGTATCCAGACCGGAGATCAATCTTTGAATACACGCAACCACCCCTGAGCTGATCCAATAAATCATCAATGCGTGGAAGGGGATACTTGTTCTTGATTGTCACCTTGTTCAACTGTCTGTAGTCGGTGCACAATCGCATAGTCCCATCTTTCTTTTTCACAAAAATGACCGGTGCTCCCCAAGGAGACACACTCGGCCGAATGAATTCTTTCGCTGAAAGCTCCTCAATATGCTTCTTCAGCTCTGCCAACTCCGGTGGCGACATCCGATATGGAGCTAGTGAATAGGCCCCACACCAGGCAATAAGTCAATGGAGAACTCTATCTCCCTCTGCGGTGGAAACTCAGGAATCTCCTCGGGAAACACCTCGAGGAATTCCCTCACCACTGGAATGCCAGTGAGATCCTCCTGTGTCCCACTCACCAAACCTCCCAACATGACATAGCCAAATGCCCCTGCTCTCAAGGCCCTCCTCGCCTGCAGGACTGAAATGAACGGTGATGAACTGGCTGTGGACCCACCCGGAGACATCACCACTCTCTTGGCACAACAATCAATCAATGCACAGTTTCTGGATAGCCAATCCATGCCCATAATGATCTCCAAGTTGGCCATCAGCAATCCTATCAGATCTACCGAGAAGTCACGGCCATCCCACTGAAACGCTACATCACGATGGACAGTGGAGGTCAAACATTTTTCTCCGGTGGCGGTGGTCACCCGCATCGGTGGAGAAAGCACATCACTGGGCAACTCATGCCCCATAGCAATAGGGGTAGCAACAAATGAATGCGTTGCCCCGGAATCAAAAAGCACATCAATAGCTGAACCACCAACGGTAACAGTACCTCTGACCTGGTTCGGAGCTCTGTTCGACTGCTGACGATCTAGGGTGTACACACGCCCCGTAGTAGGTGGCACTGCTGGTGCCCCTGTAGAAACCATCTATAAAGGCACGACCTGCACTGCAGCAGCTCTCGCCGTCGGGCAATCTCTGGAATAGTGGCCCTCCTTGCCACACTGGAAGCATATCAACTGGCCTGTAGCACACGGACCAAAATGTGACTTCCCGCATCCCGAGCATTTGGGAGCAGGAGGTCTCGCTGTGTTCCCCTGAGCGGGAGTTTTCTTAAACTGATTTGGCGCTTGCTTAGCCGCCAACTATTTTCCCTTGCCCTTGTTTCCAAACTTCCTGTCTCTCCAGGAAGCGGAACAACCAGTACCCTGTGGCACCTCAGTCTTGGCCTGACTCGCACTGCAGAGATCCTCGATATCACGGCACTGCTGTACCAAAGCCCCGAAGTCTTTCGAAGCAGAACCAACAAGATGTCTAGCAATGTCCTCATTAAGTCCCATCCGGAACTTAGGAGCTAAAAAGATGGGCGTCGGCCTCGCCATACGAAAATGAGCAAACTTGACCAGCTCATTAAACTTGGCCAGGTACTCGTCCACAGACAACGAGCCCTGAACCAATCTGTCAAACTCTCTCTGCTTCATCTCCTGAGCGTCATAAGGAAAGTACCGACCCAGAAAGCAGTCCTCAAAGAACGGTCATGTCATCACATGCCCTTGCATATCGAACACCTGAGAGGTGTTCTCCTCCAGAACCTCAGCGATGGCTCTCCTGTTCGCCTCTCTGATGGCGTCCAGCATCGCCTGATTTGCCAACCTCGTGGCCTCTTGGTCAGCTAGTCGGGCCGCCTGCATCTCAGCTAATACAACCAGGATAGGATCCGGTTGATCCTCACTCGTACTCTGGTTCCTCCTTGGTGGCACCATGACTCTGCACAAGTTACACAAAGAATGAGTTGATCAGGCCCACACCATGTGGTCACATATGCATTATCATAATACACACCAATCAGAGAGAACACAGAATAGACAAGCAACGTAACATCCTAAGTTATTGCAATACATACAGGCTTTTCCCTAGAAAGTGCTCTGATACCATAAAATGTAACAGCCACTGTTAACCCGGATTGTTAACATACTATCGTATTAAGCCACGCTTAATTAAAATGCGGAATTTTTTTTCTTTAATTCAATTATGACGTCATTAACCTTAGCCAACTTGATTACTTAATCAATTTCATAAAATACTGTCTGTATGTAAATTGCAAGACAACTAACTGAAATGCCTCATATATAAATATAAAGTGTGTTTCTAAGTCACAGGACTACAACATATAGCCTCTACCAAAATCCTGATAATTTAAATAAAGAAGACAATAACAAATCTATGTGGCATGGACAAATCCCATGCTCACCAAATAAGGCAACAATGCCCAATGTCAGTCTCAATATAATAATAACGGAAAACATAAACAACAGTCATTATCCAGCATCCAACACGTCAGCATAGCACAGATATATCTAATTCAGCTCTGGCCTCCTGCCACCTGAGGCCTCAACATTACCTGAACCTGAAATAAGCGTCCCCAAATGTGGGGTGGGGTCTCTAAATAAGAAATCTCAATAAGACAAGGGGTCCTCAAGGATCTTCCACCCCAAGCTCACTTACATATGCAATATAAGTTCCAAAAGCAATATTTCCAATATTAGTTCCAGAACTATGCAGTGCAACAGATATTCGTGCCATGTGTGTTTATACTATCTACTAGCCAGAGAAATGTAGGAATACATCTAAACCCACATGAGTACAAGGAACACCGCTTGCACCTCACCCACAGCCTCACCTTATCATATGTACTACATACTCAGGCTTACCGTAAAGGTGGACACCACATTGCATATCATAAAAACACATTTGCATAAAATAGCTCAACAACATTCTCAATTATCAAAAGCATGTAACACAGCATGCATATAACCATATCCCCATGGGACATGGTGGAACCACAACATGGCTAAACCGAGGACGCAAAAGCTTACCTTACAAGATATCAATCCAAGCCAAGAGTCCAACCATTCTCAAGTCCAAACACAGCAGTATCACAATCTGTTATGGACCAATAATTTATCATTAATTATGCATCACAAGCATACAACTTAAAGATTACGTCTTTCCTTTACGTTTTACGTCTTAAGGCTTCCAACCAAGCCATAAGCCCTTAATCACATGATTCACACTTAGTTCATTTATTACAGAAGTTCAACTTCCTTAATCTAGGTCCACAAACCCCCCAATAGCCTACTGTTCACACAACACATCTACTTTTCTTTGAAATCCCAGAATATCAGGATATTACTTGGGACATATCCGGATATGCAATATCTGGATATCACACTGACCATATCCGGATATACCATATCCAGATATCCAGATCCAATATCCGGATATGAATATCCGGATACCATATCCGGATATCGATATCTGTTCGACAAATATCCGGATATCTCACGACAGAATGTAGTTTCTGCATTTCGTGAAATCCAGTCCAAAGGGTCCAACTTTAACCGATTATAGACACTTAAACATGCATTTCTATGTGTGTTTAACCTACCCCACCCTTAAGTTATCAACTTAGCTCAATAAATGCATCAAGGTTCCATTTGTAAGCATTTAAACACATGATCAAGGTTGGTAACACTTACCAAAGTTCAAAACTCAGCAAGAAGGCCCTTGGAGCTCACCAAATAGCTCCCAAAACTCAGCCTTAACCAGGTACACGAAAATAGCACCACAAGGTTGGTTTTTTCCCCACAAAGGTCACCACTTGGACCTCAAAATGTCATGATCATGACTCACCACACTCAACTCTCCAAACCAGCTCTCAAAACTCAACCCACAATGGCTGAATGTGCAGAAAATTGGTAGTTTTGGGTGAACTTTGGGAGAGCGTATCTCTCTCCATAGTGGTCCGATTGGGACGTGCCATACGCCATTTTGAAGCTTAAGATGTCCCCTACGTTGTGTCAAAAGCCTAGGATCATTGGTGGTGTGCGCAGCCCATGGGGGCTGTTGTCACGTACTGCCCTGTTTCTGTCCTGTTTAGTGGGCAGTTTTGAAGCAGTTTTGGGAAATTAATTCCCGCTTCGTTACTTGGTCAAATTAAGCGTACGATATATCAAATCGAAGTTTGAGGTGTCTAGTTTATGGTGTAAAAGTTTGAGAGTCATTGGATGGGCGGTTAGGTGCAGTTTATTCCGGGAAGTTTGGAGGTTTTAGGCTGTTTTGGGGTTGGTAGGCAATGTTGTTTGTCCAACTTCAAACGGCGATAACCGGAGCTCACGAGCTCGGAATCGAGTGTGTGATAGGTTGTTAGAAAGGTAATTGAATAAGGAAAAAAAATAACCTGAGTCTAAGTTTGGATTTTTGTTTTGTGTTCGTGGAAAAACAGATTGGCAAATCCTTTAAGTGGTAAAAACGTAAAAAGTGAGGATTTGGCTAAGTGGGTTTATGGGAACCCATTAGTATCTTGTATGTGATAAAATAAAGTGTATAAATAGTTAAGTAAGTCTTCCGCTAGTGTTTCAGTTACGATCACAACTTTTTATTATTACGCTTTTCATACTTTTACTGTTCGCGTAATAATCAGAAAAAATTTATTCTCATTTTTATAAATGAATTGTTGTGATTGTAACTGCGCTTAATATCATAATTAATGTTAACAATACCAGTACGTAACGGGCTGTTACATTTTATGGTATCAGAGCAGTTTTGTTAGGGAACTCTGATAATATATATATAGATGTGTTATGTGCTACATAGTTGTATGTAGATTCTTATCGATTACTGTATATGTAATTCCTTAGTGTGGGTCTGATCAACCCATTCCTTTGTGTTATATCTGTGGTCATCGTAAGAAGCCTGCGTAGTAACCTTGATGCACCGAGTGTGAGTCTTTAGCCTGATGTTGTGGCTGCAGTGTTAACTGCTCCATGGACAAAGGATGGCAGTAAGTCAAGTATGAATATTAGAAGGCATAAAAGAACAGACATAAATATTATATCTGACTTCGATGTAACTCAAGAGAAAAGTGTATTATAAGCAACAGTGGTGTACAATTTATGATATGTACAATATGAGCATAGACGAACTTTGCAGTACTATGAAAAATGAACATATAACAGAGATGAACTTATGAGATTGGTGAAATTCCAAGTATATGTGTAGAATAGTAAGACAATTATGTACAAGTGGTCTTGGTGAATAGACTTCATCAAGGCGAGAGGTTTTGAACCTGAAGATTTATTGAGAAAAGGGAACAGATATTCGTATGCGTGAGTTAAATATGTCATGTTTGATTAGCAGCTATGATACCAGGACAAGTGCGGTGCACTTGAATGAATTGGGATGGTTCAAGCAGAGAAGCAAATAGAATTATCGATGAGTAATCCTACGAGATTTGACCACTTGAAAGTATGATGTTGGTAGATTGGTAATATGAGAGGCATTGAAATATGGGAGTGAATTCCATAAAGAGGTAGTGTTGACTAAACACAAGTGAGGTGAACTAATGATGAGTATATTATTATGTGTAATATGTATGAGGAAAAGTGAAGGAATTGTCATGGATGACACAAGATATATGTACCGTGAAGGCATTATTGCAGTTAGTGGATGTCGACTCAAATTGGCAACGTATCAGTGATAAAGGAACATGATGGTAGAGATGTGCAGTAAATAGTACGAAAGTAATGAGAATTGTAAAGAAATTACGATCTTGTGGTATATGTATATGTACTACTCATAGTAGTGCGCTTATGAAAATATTGGTATTTGATACGGAGTGATAGACGGAGTAAAGGTATTTACAAGGTAAAGAGACATTCTACAACCACCAAGGGTGGAAGCGATCAGGGAAATTGATGAGTTGCTCTACAGTATTGAGCATATGTTATGTGAGCCGTGGCAGGCAATGGACTAGAACGGTGGCATAAGTTTGTGGGCTATTGTTGTATAACAATAAGGTGAGATGGTATGATTACTGAATGAATGAATGTAAAACTTAATGTGAAATCAAGTGATTAGTATACGAACCAAGTGACAATAAAGTGCGAAAGTAAGAGGTTAATGAAAGAACTGATGTGTAAAGTGTAATGATAAGATGAAAATGACAAGATTGTTAGTGAGCTGGGGTATAATCATCAGTGCAAGAACGGACGAGTAGTTTTGAGTGCAAAGGGTTAATGTAAATTTCAGGGCAAGGATTGAGGTGAAGTAGTTATCTGTGATTCGACGGAAATGATTGGAAGATCCCTGTGTGATGGGAAATATGAAACTTATACTAAGAGATGTGAGATGTGTACAGAACTTTGAGAAAATTTAGCAATTATGGATTAGGGGTTATGTTATGAACCATGGCAAGTGATTAGTCAAAGTAAAAGAGTAAACAATCTGTGAGAAGAATAAGCAAGGAAGAGATAATGGACTACGGACTGAACGGTAACAAGACAGAAGGAACTATTACGAGTTAGAAAACATGTACGAAATTACAAAGAGATTATAAATGGTTATAATGGTGACTATGTTATAAACCAGGTCCGACGGGTAACCGAAACGAATGTAAACTACCAGTGAGAAGAATGACACGAGAGAGTAAGAAGAATTAACTTATATGTAACAGGTGTATATTATACCACTACTACTAAGGTTATGAGGGCAGCCCATGTGGTAATACAGAATAGTTTTGATGTTATATACAGAGGTGATACAGACACCAAATGGACTGGGTTCATGTGTGATCGGGAGTGCACGGTGTACCAGTTTGCTGTTATATATAGATGTATTATGAGTATAAATTTCTCTGTGCACTGGGTGCATGTAATATGATTTGATAGTAGGTAGATCTCAGTTGGGCCTATGTGCCAGGAGTGTATAGCTATCTCGGTGCGGGTTAAGTTCCCGGAGACTAGTAGTATTTGATATGAGTAATGAGAAACGAGGAAGTGTTCCACATTGGTGTAACGGTCGGTATGGTAAAGATAATTTATGTAAATTCACAAAGAAGAAACATTTGGGGGATGCCTTAGAATAGGGACAGCTAGTAGTAAGTTGTTTTTACGGCAGGGATCATATTGGTGGATTCTCTGATCGGTGGGTCATGGCGTCTGGGGCCCTTAGGACAGCAAGAGCTCGAGGGGTTAAACCTGTGAATGTTGTTACCCACTGTATTGGGAGAGTTTTTCCATATGGTTAACGCAAGATGCGAGGTCATATAGTTGTAAATGGACAATAGTATGTCAGGTTTGGATATAAGAGTTGTGGCTTAGTGTGCAAGAACTTCGAAGTGTGATAGTGAAACACTATTGCGGGTGTAAAGTAAGTTTGATGAAATAAATTTTGTCTCTAAGTGAAGTAGTAAGTTAGTTGGAACCCTCGTCTTATGACCAAAAAGGGATGATAACGTGAGTAAAGTTGACAGAATGAGTAAGTGTCCTTCTAGGAAGGCTAGTGATGATCAAGATTTCAGGTTAAAACAGTAAAGTGTTAGCCCTAAGGAAAAGATGAATTGAAATAGAGTCAAGTGCGAACGTGTATTAATGGATGGGAACTATAGTTGTAATTGATTACCAAAAAGTGAATAGCTTGTATTAACCACTGTTGCTTATAATACACTTTTCTCTTGACTTACATCGAAGTCAGATATAATATTTATGTCTGTTCTTTTATGCCTTCTAATATTCATACTTGACTTACTGCCATCCTTTGTCCATGGAGCAGTTAACACTGCAGCCACAACATCAGGCTAAAGACTCACACTCGGTGCTTCAAGGTTACTACGCAGGCTTCTTACGATGACCACAAATGTAACACAAAGGAATGGGTTGATCAGACCCACACTAAGGAATTACATATACAGTAATCGATAAGAATCTACATATAACTATGTAGCACATAACACATCTATATATATATTATCAGAGTTCCACATTATTAAATCATTAGATTATGACAAGTCATGTTCGAGATCCAGACCAAACATTTCAAAAGCTTAGAGCTCACTGCATCCGTTAGAACCCGATTAAGTGCGCATTTGGAATCCCGGCTAGAAAATTCTTGGGTTTCTTGTTAACCCATAGAGGAATTGAAGCGAATCCAGATAAATGCAAAGCGGTGCTGGACAAAAAAGCTCCCAAGAATAAAAAAGCGGTTCAATAACTGACGGATAGACTAGCTGCCCTGACCAAATTTCTACCTACGTCGGCTGAAAATGCCCTCCCATTTTTCGAGTTACTAAAGAAAGAAGCGGAGCACGGATAGAACCTGGATTGCGAATCTGCGTTCGAGAAAACAAAGAGATGTTTGGCAACTCTGCCATTATTGTCAAAACTAGAACTGGGAGAAATTCTAATCTTATACTTGGCTATTGGAGATGAAGCAATAAGCGTTATGCTGGAAATAGAAATGAGTAAAGGCCAAGAGTCGATATATTTTGTCAGTAAGGCTCTATAAGGACCCGAATTGAGGTATTTGAAGCTAGAAAAAGTGGCATTCGCCTTACTCATCACAGCGAGAAGACTACAACCA
This sequence comes from Gastrolobium villosum, assembly GCA_032173675.1. Lineage (NCBI taxonomy): Eukaryota > Viridiplantae > Streptophyta > Magnoliopsida > Fabales > Fabaceae > Gastrolobium > Gastrolobium villosum. Next base: position 9,777 of record JAVKPL010011484.1, on the reverse strand, counting down.
TATTTTCAAGGACATCAGATAGTAGTCAGGACAAACTAGTCGATACGACAAGTTTTGCACAAGCTGGATTTGGCTAGGAGAATGACTAACTGGGGAATAGAGCTATATAAAATTTGGCATGCCATTAAGTCACAAGCCTTGGCCGACTTCATAATGGAGCTCACTCCAAAGTCAAAGAAATCATGACTGAGTTTGAAGAAGTGATAATCACTCATATTCTTCGAGGGGAGAACAGCAGAGCCGACATCTTGTCTAAGTTGGCAACCATTAAGAACCTAGGTAATCACATAACCGTGGTTCAACAGAACATTGCAGAGCCGAGTTGCATGATAGTGATCACATCAGCTGATGATTGGAGGCAGCCAATAATTGCTTACCTTGAAAGAGGAATAGTGCCAGAGGACTCAACAGAATTCAAGAAATTGATTCGAGATGCGACGCAATATGTAATGGTGGAGGATTATATATATAGAAAGGGGTTTCATACCCCAATATTGAAGTGCCTAAACTCAGAAGAAGCTGAATATTTCCTAGCCGAGATTTATGAAGGAATTAATGGCCAACACATGGGAGCTAAAGTCTTAGCCATAAAATCTCTTCAGACGGGGTATTATTGGCCGACATGGAAGCTAACTCAAAAGATCATGTGAAAAAGTGTAGCAATTGCCAAAAACATGCTAGGATGATGCTTTCACCTCTAGAAGAGTTGAAATATATCTCGGCTCTATGGCCCTTTTACAAAAGGGGAATAGATCTGCTGGGACCATTCAAGGCTGCTAAAGGACAGCTAAAATGGCTCATTGTAGCCGTTGACTACTTCACTAAGTGGATAGAAGCTGAACCCACCACTACTATAACCTCAGCTCGAGTTCAAGATTTTTTGAAAGAAATATTGTTTCCAGATCTGGAATACCAGTAGAGGTGGTGACTGATAATGGAACTCAGTTCACTGACAAAAAGTTCCACGAGTTAATGAAGGACTTAAAGATTAATCACTATTTTGCATCAGTGGAACATCCTTGATCAAATGGGCAAGCCGATGCTACAAACAAGGAAATTGTGGATGGACTCAGAAAATGAATAGAGGATGCTAAAGATATCTGGGTTCATCAGTTATACTTTGTTTTATAGGGGTATAGGACAAGTATCTAAACAGCAGCAGGAGAAACTCCTTTCAGACTTACTTATGGATGACAGGCTATAATCCTGGTTGAGATAGGGGAACCTTCTCGGAGAAGGATGAACATTATCAAGCATAAAGAAGAAGAAAAATAGTAAGGTTATTGCAACCGAGCTAGACCTGATAGATGAAGTCAGAGATACGACACATTGCCGAGATATGGTGACCAAACAATTGATAGCAGCTAGATACAATATAAAAGTAAGACCAACGACATTTGAAAAAGATAACCTGGTACTTAGAAGAGCAGATATCGGCAACAAGAATGCTAAAGATGAAAAACAAGCAACAAACTGGGAAGGCCTTTACCGGGTTAAATATAAACTCGGAAAAGGAGCGTATATCCTGGAAACGACAGAAGGAAAGCCTATCAAGAGAAAATGGAACGCGGATAAACTGAAGATGTATTATAGTTAAATCCGTGTTCCATGGACTGGCTATTTTTAAAGCTTTTTCAATTTCTAGGTGAATTATTTTGCTGTGCAGGGATTGTTTAAAACAGACTAAATCGGTAAATTCATGTAATCGATATTTTTGATATCAATGAATGAGGAATCTTTCTCTATGACATTTATCCTTATATGATTATGATGCATCAACAGATTATAAATCTGAAATATAAGTGTAAATTATCATGCTGACTCTGATCAAGTCGAAATGCTCCGTATTATGGCTGAAAAATCAGACAAGGACATGTGACAATAATGCCTTTACCTTGGATAAGACCGGGTTTCAAAAGCCTAGATCATGATTGAAGGAAATAATACTCACCTTCATCAATAGTGACTTAACAAAACGTTAAGTTAAAATAAAAAGCATCATGGAAAATGACAAAGAAAAATGTGGAATCCGTACAATATATTTTGACCCTGGCAAGGTCAATAGATAGTACTCGAGATATATATCTGAGTTAATGATATAAACCATCTCAGATGGAAGAAAAATCTTGGTAAGGTTTGAAATACTTGGAAACATATCTAAGTTATCATACATACCTAAACGATAGGTAGGCGAAACCTATTTATCAAGTCAAGAAAACACAAAGTTGTTAAGGCAAAGACATGTCACTAAATACTAAAAATGAAAGATCGGGTGGAATATAACTATGCAAAACAACCTGACAATAAATAGCACTCGAAATAGCCTGTAATACTTGGAAATATATCTAAGTTATCAGGCAAGCATGTAATGTAAGTATGCAAAACATTATTGTAAAGATTAATTTATTAAAAGGCACAAGCAGATAGAAGGTGTCAGAAATATTAAATGCAAAGGGCTGGGTTGAAACCCGGCTATATTCGTTACAAATTAAAAAGGGGCTCAAAAGCTCCAAGAAATGAAAGGTTACAAGTTAAAATGACAACCCGACCCTTCATTCTGCAGGATTCTCAACCTGACCCATCTATACAGATGAAATCACGAAAGACACCACTGACCCCGGACTGCCAAAGAGCATTCTTCGAAAGGCCAGTGGCAAGAGGAGGAGGATGAGAAGGAGCAGTAGCCAGAACTCGGGTGGAAGCAGGGGCACCCTTATCAACTGGGATCCCCTTGATTTTCTCCCCAGCAGTAAGCTTCTTGGACTTAGGCTCAGGAGTCTTTCTTTTCCGGGTTGTCAAGTCAAAAATCGTGCCTTTCTTACCCTGGCTCAAGGAAGCCAAAAAGCTTGGTTGCTCATTTTCTTGGCCCTCCCTATCTGGAACTGCAAATAGAAAACATGGAACCGTGTTATAATCAAACATCATATGACAAAAATACATAAGTGAGTAAATAAAAATCAAACTCATTTCTGAATCAAGTTCCTCCTGAGATTTGAAAATAAAGGAGGCGACACTAGTAGAACCATGCAATTGGAGATATTTGCTCATGAAATAACCGTGTCAATATCATCATCACTCAACTCGGTTTCCTTGAAGCGGTAGCTTGCATGAGCAAAATTATAATGGTCAGGAGACCAATACAAAGGAAATTTCCCTTCTACATCCTCTGAATCAGAAGATCAAAGGAACCAGAGTTCTTTTCCGGGTTGCGCAGGAACTTTAAAGAACTTCTTTAAAGTTCTTAAAAGAATCATAATAAACATTAAAAAAAAATTTTGCAAAGGGGCACCCCGAAGAGTGACCCAACCCTTCCTCTCTAGTGGTTCACAGCCAGTACGAGCTATAATGGCCTGAAAAAAGAAAAAGAAGACATAAATGGTGCAAGGTAAGGCAAGGTAAGCAAAAAAGCGTTCAAACGCTTTAACAAAACCCCAACCATTGGGGTGGATTTACAAAGAGGCTATGTGAAGATGATTCAAGACACAAATTTAAAACTCGGTTAAAGGAAACCGAATGCCAAGTTGAATCACAAGAGCTTGGTAGAAAAAGAAAAAGGAAGGCTCATATGATTTCCTCCCTAAGCAAACTTGCTCGTCTTCACGTGGAGGAACTATATCATAATTTTCCAACTTCTTGACACTGAGCCCGGACACATCCTCCACGCTCATCTCAGAGGTAGTACTTCGACCCAGCAGAACGAGACTCCTTTACAATCTCTGGTGGAGATGATGCAATAAATACCTAAAACAAGGAGAACTATAATCATAAGAAATGAATAGGCATACCTGAATCAGAAAAGGTTATTAGTAGAAGAATCACTAGTGGGCGAAGATGTGAATTTCTTCGAGATTGAAATCGGATCATCTGCATCACTAGAAGTCGAGGTAGATCTCGGAACATCTCCATGACGACAACTCGCCAAGGTAGACTCGTTTAGAGAGTCACACCCCTTCTCAATGAGTTTAGAGCTTAAAAAGACACAAGAATAACATGGGCTAACTTGTTTAGGCTTGGAAAATTTAGGAAGAGCATTGGAGGTAGATGATACATCAGAACTCGGATGCGAAGCGACATCGGAAGAGTTTAACCCGTTCTGGCAAAAATATTAGGGATTACGTCTATTATCAAAAGGGAGACCTCTACCTCGTCTACTTGAACCTCGACCTCGGGCAACATGACTTTGAGGAACTCTAGGGATTGACAACCCGGATCTACCTCTACTACTACTTGCGCCCTGATATCCACGAAGATCAGCATGAATCTTATTAAGAAGATCTGATTCGTCATTTTAATGGTTTCCACCACGAACTACACTCTGAGGATTTTTCTTTCCTCTCATTGTCGAATCATTACTGCAATAAAAGTAACCGTAACCTCGAAAAAATGATCACATAAGCAATCGGGGCAGGAGGAACCTCTAGCCGGGTTCCTAGAACGAACTTTCACAAATAACAAGCAACATCAAACTTTATATAGAATTTCAAACCTGGTTGCAAAATTAATGAGCTTGGGGGAAACTCCCCGGTTGGATACAAACAACTCAAGTCCATCCACAATCCCGTTTAGAGAGACGGGAATAATATCTCGGTCTGTTGATTGCTCAACTTGCCGAGATAGGGGGCAAGGAGATACTGCCCCTTAATGCAGAAATTCAGAAACTTCGGAAATCAGAATATATGCACGAAAAAATCATAAAAACCCAGATATTCTCTGAAGAAACCCGGACAAATGTGAATATTTTCACACTAGCAGCCCGGATACCCAAGCTGTCTAGATGAGGGGCAACTATTATGGACTCATATATGAGGCCTATTAATTGACAAGCCCAACAAAGGGCAAACCAAGATATTAATCAAATATAGCTATGGAAGGAGATCCATCAATGATATCAATCCTAATACGATAACATGACATATGGCCTTGGGTCGTCATCAGAAGCACTGAAGGTCCAGAATCCACTACCCATAGGTAAACTCTATAAATAAGAGGTAAAACCTACAGGTACGTTAGGCGCGCTCTCTCTTACCGTTTTGTTGTCATTGTGCACAGACACAAACCCCTTTGGCAAAGCCGTTTATAGTTCTTCAGTGCACAATGATCTGCTTGACTCAAAGGTATCTCATCCATAGATACCGTGGAGAGGGCACCCAGATCCAATAGTAATATACAAGTTCATTGGGTTAGACATCTCTGTTTCTAAGATAAAATACATTTTATGTGCAAAAAACTTTTTTGTAATTTTTAATTATTTATTAATAAAATAAAACGATAAGAATTGAACTTAGATCACCCACTCACAAGGACTTTGATAGATACAAGTGAAACATCAAGGCAGTGTTATCCTTCCATTTCTTTAAGACAGTCACGCAACCAACTCTTACATGGTTTTTTTCTTTTCTTTTTTTGGAAATAGGCCTGCAAGAATTGAATTTTAAAACACTTCATCGTTGGCTGTGATACCATATTATACAGTCATTTCTGCCAAAAATTTAAGCTATTGAATAACGACACATTAATAATTGGTTAAAAACCAAGTACAGCAGTTTCTTTGTATTCTCTATATCAACAGCCCCAATAGCTATTCGGAATCACCAATTATTTGCATCAAGTGATACAACCGCAAGAAAAAGACAACGTTCCAGAGGGTCCTTGTGGAGAAGAATTTTGGTGATCCTGGACCACCATTGATTCAGTGGTCCAAACCAATCAGGATGAGACAACTATTGAAGAGAGAGGAGAGAAAAAAAATAAAATATAAACTTTTGTACAAGTGTCACTCAGTGAATGAAAGGACCACATGGAACCTGGAGCACTAAATATTGTTCCGTCCTTGCGACATAATCGAAGTTGTCAGCATAGTATAAGGCATCCAAAAACAACCACGAATGTTTTTCTCTCCAAATTAAGAATAAATATCTGGTATTACTTTTGCACCAAAGATTCAGTGTATCTTACTAGTAGAAATATTACATGTGAGTTAAAATTTTCTTTCCTCTATATGTAATACTCTCATTAGTAAGATGTACTGAATCTAAGTGCTACAATAACATCACAAATTTATTCCCAAATTAGATACTTATTTCGCGATTAGTGTTATGGTTACGTGGATGGGTCAATGAGCATTGACTGCGTTAAAACACAATATTCATAATACAAAAATTTTTCTACACACACAATATTTTGTGGGGTCCACACTTTCTAAAGCAAAAAATAAAATAAAATAATAATGCACGCAAAATGAATTTCTATAACATTACACAATCATTTTTCCCATAAAATAACTCTTATAAAACTCTATCTTTAATGCCTAAATTTAAAAAATTTAGCAGTCAATAAGACAACTGGGGTGGAGTGTATTTGGTACAGGTTTGGGGTGCACTGTCATTTACAGAAACCTTAAGTGGGTGGATTGTTAATTTATTCTATTATTTATCGCAAATCTTATATTCTATTCTATTGGCACTTTATAGAGTTAAATAGTTTCAACAATATTTTTCAGTGCCAAGTGTTTCAAAAAGTTTGCGAAATTCTATAAAAAAACGTAGTTCACTGTACGTCCTCTTGATTTTGAAGTAACTTAATAAAACAACTTCCGTGGTTTGAGTCGAATCAACTATTTCTTTCCCATCAGCAAAGTAAATTAGGTAGAGTTAACTTATTTCGTCCTTAACTTATGGCATGTCAACTTACATGAATAAGGTTGACCCGTTTTTTTATAAGTCTATTAAAGGAAAATTATTACATAAATATAGTATGGGAGATGTTATACTCTTCCAATCTCTTTTCTGTCATAAATTTTTACGATTATTTTTTTTAGTCATTAGATGGAAATCAAATTAATAGATTTCGATCTAATAACCAAAAAAATGATCTTAAGATGTTCTAAGAAAAAAAAAAAATAGTAAATATAATCTACATCACATATTATATATTTTAAAAAATTAGTGATACTTAATCAATTATAGTAACTCATTATTAATTGTATTGAGCAGTTAAATCTTAAGAATTTTTGCCCCATCAAAATGCCTTAAATACCATATGCTTTATGAGCTTGAAATCAAACACCACTTCTTCATGTACTAAAAAAAAAAAAAACTGAAGCTCCATAGTTAGTTCTTGTTTGAAATCTGAATATTCGTGCGAACATCTTTGCAACAAGAATCCACCATGCAACAACCTCACCATTACTTCTCCGCTGCCAAACCATCTTTTCCCTTACCCGTCGACGCCGATCAAAAAGCCACCGAGTTCCGACCATTCTCGGCGGCGCCACCGCACATGCGCGCCTTCCATCTAGCATGGTTCAACCTCTTCTCATGCTTCTTCTCAACCTTCTCCATCCCCCCACTCCTCCCCATCATCCGCGACGACCTCAACCTAACCCCCGCCGAAATAGGCGCCGCAGGCTCCGCCGCCTTCGCCGGCTCAATCTTCTCCCGCCTCCTAATGGGTCCCACATGCGACCTCTTGGGCCCACGCATAGCCTCGGGAACACTCTCCCTCCTAACCGCACCCATAATCCTCGCAATCTCACTAGTTTCAACGCCACAAGCCTTCATCACAATCCGTTTCTTAGTGGGGTTCTCACTCGCAAACTTCGTTTCAAATCAGTTCTGGATGAGCTCAATGTTCTCCCCCACCGTGGTCGGCATGGCCAACGGCGTCGCCGCCGGCTGGGCAAACATGGGTGCCGGCGTGACACAACTAGTCATGCCACTTGTCTACTCCCTAATAATGTACCTCTTCAATGTCCCATCTTCCACTGCTTGGAGATTAGCGTTCATAGTTCCCGCGATTTTTCAAGCAATAACGGGTATCTTTGTGTTGGCATTTGGACAGGACCTACCCTCAGGGAACTATAACAACGTGGAGAGAGAGAAGGGTAAAAAGGAGAATGTGTTAAAGGTTGTGTTAGGTGGTTTGGGGAATTACAGAGCGTGGATAATGAGTTTGCTTTATGGGTTTTCGTTTGGGGTGGAGCTAACAATGGATAATATAATAGCGCAGTATTATTATGACAGGTTTGGGGTGAATTTGCAAACGGCTGGGATAATTGCGGCGTGTTTTGGGATGGGGAATTTGGTTTCGAGGCCAATGGGTGGTGTTGTTTCCGACATGATGGGGAAGAGGTTTGGGATGAGGGGAAGGTTGTGGGGATTGTGGGTGGTTCAAACGGTGGCGGGTATGCTATGCGTGTTGCTTGGTAGAGTTGACACGTTGTGGGGTTCAATTATTGTCATGTGCTGCTTTTCTCTCTTTGTTGAAGCTGCTTCTGGCCTCATCTTTGGTGTTGTTCCTTTCGTTTCCAAAAGGTTAGTTGGCTTGATAGTGATACTACTCACAAAAATAAGTGCTTTGTTTGATCCCTGTTTTTTAAAACAATTTTTTAGAGTAAGTTTGTTTTGTAAATTTTTTTTTGAAAATCATAACTATTTTTTTATTTTTAGAATCAAATTTAGAGAACATGTCTGTTTTGTTTTTTATTTTCTGTTTTGATTTTTAACTTTCAAAAAAAACACGGAAAATAACTGTTTTCATAATTATTTTACAAAATAATTTTAAAAACAAAAAAATCAAAACATGATCAAATAGAGCCAATCCTCACTAGACACTACTAACGTAAGAGTGAATATTGAATTTTATTATAATCTGAAGAGGGGAGAAAAAGTTAATGGGATTTATTATGAGCATGGCAAAAAATAATAATAATTCTGCTACAATAGTTTTGTTAATTGTTATAATGAAAAGAGAAAAAATTTTAATGAAACTTACTCACACTTCTTGTTATGCTACTGTGGCAGAAAGAAAAAAAAATTATACAACAAGAAGATAAATATTTTTTATTAAAAGTAACATCTAAACATGCACATGTTGACCAGAAAAGCCTTTTTTTTTTCTTTCAAATAATTGCTGTTTCTGATGGAAAAGAAAAACCCATTCAAATTCTCTCTTACTAAATTTGAAAAAAAAAATATTTCATTTATTTCTTTTTAATTAATATCCATTGAGGCTAATATATATATAAGATTTGACTGCCCTGTGAAAACAACGTTTTTCTCAACTTTCACCGGACACGTAAATGGTGTTTCGGAAAACAACGATGTTGTTTATACAAGATCCCACTTGTGAAATGAAAGCATGTATCCGCGTCTGGACTCTAAAAACTAATAAAACAAAATGACACATCAATAAAGAAATTTACTTTCTCTTTTAAAGAACAAGACTTTTTGTTATTTATTTTTTATTATTTTAGTGTTTTTCAATTGACCGTCAATTGTCAATTGATGGAGAAAGTTTTCAATGCATCGGAAAGGAAAAGCGGTGATCCGACGAATTGAAGTTTTTCCAATTAATGGGACAAAGAAATGAACGAGTAAGAAACAGGTGATTTAATTACTTTGCTTGTAAGCTAGCTAAAGAAATCAAATCTGGATTTGTTATGATATTTATAACATGGGTCCATTTCGGTATTTTCGATCAAAAGAAAAATAATTCTAATATATTTTTAAAATTATATACGGGGAGAGGTTATACTTACAACCTATTTTCCTTTACCATCTTTTACCACCAATATCTTAACTGTTGATTTCCGCCAATCAATGGTTAATAGTTATTATAAATTAATAATTAATTAATAAATTTAATTGACGAAAATCTTAATCATTGATTGACGGAAATCAACAGTTAAGATATTGATTGTAAGAGGTTGTAAAACAAAATAGGTTATAAGTATAACCTTCCCATTAACATTATATATTATCTATCAAATATTACAGA
>JAVKPL010011483.1:0-50485 GCA_032173675.1 Gastrolobium villosum | reverse complement strand
AGCCACCTCAACTAAGTTAGATTGCTTATGTTGCTCAGACTCCTTCTATTGATCCTAATCCAGGTTTACCTTCTACACCACAACCTCCTACAGCTCTTCTTAATGAATCTATGACTTGGTGGTCTGAGAAGCTAGCATCTGGTTCTACTACCTCTATTGCTCTATCTGGTAATTCTTTTGCTTGGACCTCTCGGTTATAATCTCTAGGCGCTTGAATTTTAATTTTAGGGCTTCTGATCACATTTCTGGTAATAAGTCTTTATTCACCTTTCTTTATACTACTGGTTCATTCCCTAATATTACTATGGCCAATGATTTTTTGGTCCAATCCCATGGGATTGGCACGGTTTTTCTCCTCCTCTCTATATCTCTTCATCATGTTCTCTATGTTCCCGATTCCCTTTTTAACTTACTTTCCATTAGTCGTTTGACCAAATCCATTGATTGTGTAGTTTCCTTTACCAAAACTTCTGTCATTTTGCAGAAATAAAGTTCGGGGAAGGTGATTACCCGAGGATGTAAGTCTCACGATCTCTATCAAAATTTCCCTTATTCTTTTGCCTGCTCTACTGTGAATTTTCACATCACTATCCATGCTCGTTTGGGTTAATCATATTTCCAAGCTTAAGAAGATGGTACCTCATTTATCATCTCTTTCTATTTTACATTGTGAGTCATGTCAATTTGGGAAATATACTCGTAGTACTTTCCCAAATCGTCTTAGTCGTCGATCTTTGGTCCATTATGATGTTTGGGGGCCGAGTCGTCATCCTTCTTCTTTGGGGTTTAAGTATTTTGTTACATTTAGTGATGATTATTCTAGATGTACTTGGTTATTTTTAATGAAAAACCATTCTGAGTTATTCTCTATTTTTTAGGTATTCTAAAATGAAATTAAAACTCAGTTTGGTGTTCCTATTCGTACTTTTTGTAATGATAATGCCTCTTAGTATTTGTCTCATCAATTTCAATAATTCTTTTCTTCTTATGGCATTCTTCATCAAATATCTTATCCTCGTACACCTTAACAAAATGGTGTAGCTGAGCGCAAGAACTATCACCTTGTTGAAACTACTCGTGCATTGTTAATTGATGGCAATGTTACCTAAAAGTTTTAGGGTGATGTTGTTCTCACTACATGCTATCTCATTATTTGCATGCCTTCTTCTATTCCTCATCATTAGGTATCTCAATCTGTTTTTTCCTCATCAACTTTTAAATCCTTTGACCCCACATGTTTTTGGTTCTACATTTTTTGTACATCATATCAGTCATGTCTTGGATAAATTAGCTCTTTAAGTCTTATAAATATGTTTTTCTAGGTTATCCTTGGTCTTAAAAGGGTTATCAATGCTACTCTTCTACTTTATGTCGATATTTTATCTCGGCAGATAGTTCATTCTTTGAATCAGTTCTATTTTTTGGCCACTGCTGATCCTATGGACTCTTGTTCTATTCCGTCATCTCTCTCTACCGCCTCCTTTGACTACTTTCCGCCTTCACTGGTGCCTGTGTCCGACTCTCTTTCGGTCACCTCTTCTCCAGTTTGCAACCTGCTTCCCCACTCCCGATTTCACCAGATGTTTTTATGGGTTCACATCCTACGTACTACATCTTCTCTCTAGGCTTTGGCTAGTGACCTTCCCATTGCTCTTCACAAAGGTACCTATGATACTCGCCCTCAGGCTAGGTATTTGGTTAATATTAGTTACCATCTTTTTTCTCCATCGTATTTTGCATGTCTTTCTTCTTTGTCTTCTGTGTCTATTCCTAAGACTACAGCTGAAGTTTTTCACATTCCGGATGGAGACAGACAATGATTGATGAGATATGTTCTCTTCAGCATAATGATTGATGAGATATGTTCTCTTTGTAAAGTGGATCGTCTTAAAGCCCGTTTGGTGGCGATAATGGAACATAAGGTGACACTTTCTAAGATGTCTTCTGTTTGCCTCTTCATTGCCATAATTGCTATCTGTCACTGCCCTATTTATCAACTTGATATTAAGAATGCTTTTTTTTCACGGTGATCTTGTGGAAAGTCTGTTTTTCGTCTTTGCAATTCTTTATATGGTGGATTTATTACCTTTTTTATCGTCATTCAGCTTCCGGCTCTATGCATCACATGTGTAAAGATTGGCCCTGATGGTAAAGTGGATCGTCTTAAAGCCCGTTTGGTGGCGAAGGGATTCACTTAGGTATTTAGACTGGATTAAGGTGACACTTTCGCCCTGTGGTGAAGATGTCTTCTGTTTGCCTCTTCATTGCCGCGATTGCTATATGTCACTAGCCTATTTATCAACTTGATATTAAGAATGCTTTTCTTCACGGTGATCTTGTGGAAGAAGTTTTTATAGAGTCAACCTCATGTCAAGGTTTGTTGCTCAAAAAAAGGGGGATAAATGTCATGTGTCTTATTTTGGACATGTTGTCGTCTTTGCAATTCTTTATATGAGTCTTTTGATTAAATAAAGGACACTAGAAAGAACTCTTTATTTATTCAGTTTCATATTGTGTCTATTGTTAAAAAATTTGGTATGTATCTTACAGTATCTGTGATGAGATGATCATTACCTTTTTTATATGTTCCTATTAGAGACACTGAGTTTGGGGATCTTCTCGGGTAAGACTCGACTTATCTACTTGTATATGTGGTGTATGTAGATGATATTGTCATCACATGTAGTAATACTCTTTATGTTTGGATTAGACCAGAAGTTATTACCTAGTGTGTTCTTGAGGATGCAAACATTTATGTATACATCATTTTCAAATCTCTGTGAGAGATTAGCTTATCTGTAAACCGGAGAAACTGATATTTACAGATATTTGCATATTAAAAGAGATCATGAGATGATCTGCCTTTAGAGTCAGTAAATTGAAGATTCCCTATTTTGAATAAAGTTTACCCTAAACCGCAGGGGTTGATACATTTCCTTACCCTAGGTTAATGTAACTGAGGAGCAATAGGATGATCAAGTCATTAATCAAACAAAGCATTGCTAGTGCTCTGTGTTATCATTAATTGGGTTGTGGGCTTGTTGGGCCCAAGCCCAGTTATGTTAGAAGCTAAGTTGGACCTAATGGGTCACACACTAACACCTTGTAGTCATGATGAACTAGCTTTAAAGGTATTTTGCCTAATAATGGTTGTTAGCCCAAGAAGCTGTTTGGAAGCCCACCTAAATGTGATAGTCCAAGCCATACTAATTAATTTAATTAGTTAAATTAATAATCAAACATTTGAATTTCGAATTTTGAATTTGAAATTTGAATTTTGAAATTTGAATTTGGAATTTGAATTTTGAAATTTGAATTTGGAATTTGAATTTTGAAATTTGAATTTTGAATTTGAATTTTGAAAAATTTGAATTTGAATTTGAATTTTGAAATTAGAATTTAGAAATTTGAAATTTTGAAATTTTGAATTTTGAATTTGAATGTTTGAACATTTGAATTCAAGTGTTTGAATTCGAATTTGAATTGGCTAGGAAAAGTTGTTTCATAACAAAAGGATAAGATGAGATCTTTTGTGGAGATTGTTTTGTTCAAAATTTGAATGCAACTACTAATGTCTGTTGGACCCAAAATAGGATCATATGAGATAATTTTACCGAATCAGGGGATTCAAATGAAGGTGGTTAACAATTTTGAATTGCAAACAAATGCTTGAAATGTATAAGAAAATCTGGCGCACAAAGGGTACAATTATTCACCTTAGGCACAAAACCTAGCCTACACTAATGCAAAGGGTAGTGACATTTCATTTGGTTTCTTGGAAAAGTAGAAAGCAGAATGTAGTTTTCAGATCAAGTACTAAAGCAGAGTATCGCTCCATGGCTACTACTACTTGCGAGCTCATTTGGCTAAAATAACTTATTGGAGAGCTCAAGTTTAGAGACACTAGTCCAACAACTCTCATTTGTGATAATCAAGCAGCACTACATATTTATTTCAATCCAGTGTTACATGAAAGAATAAAGCATATCGAGATAGATTGTTACTTTGTTCAAGAAAAGGTCATTTGTGATAACCAAGCCCACTCGCAGAGACTTCCGGTGTAGAATGAGGGAGCGTCCGGCCTCCGTTTTGTGCGATTCAACTTTCGTTTGACTCGGTTTTCCGTTCTGAATCTTTCTACGGTCTCGAATTTTTGATCAAAGGTCATATTCATCATGAACAAGTGCAAAATAGCCGTGAATGTCTTCCTTTTGCATCTTCTTGCTCTTCTTTCATTACAATTTTGTAATACAACAAAATATATAAAAAAATTGAAATAAATAATTAAGGAGGAAACCTAATCATGAGGTATTAGCCTCCTTGTTACAACCCAATAAAATACAACCAAATCGCTACCATGGATTAAAGCCAAAAACCAAATAAAAGCATTGATTTTTTTAAAAAAATTATAAAGGATACACGTGCCAATATATAATAGCAAATATAGAAACCTAGGTGCCATATTTCACGAAGCTAACTAATTACATGAAAATTGTAAATCAAAACTAGATCCACATCCAAACACGCAATCCTTCTTTGATACCAGTTGTAGGAGCAATTGCATCTGCGAAAGTGTTTTAGACGATTGCGGTTTGTGAAGCAAATAGATCATCATCATTTTACTGATTTACCTCTTGGTGCATAGATCTTGTGCATAATCTTCTTATGTATGATTCCTCTTCATGATCTACTTGTCTCAGCGCCGCAACACGAACAACCTCCTTGAAGCTGGACAGTGACAGATCGTCCAGACTATGTCTTAAGGGGAAATAGGAAGTGTTTGGGCACTCTTTCTTTTTCACGGAGATGACCTTACCTCAGCCTCTGCAATTACTAAGTGAAGACTAGAGAGACTGATGACTATAAGTGTAGAATATGTGGATTTTAAGAAACTCTAGCCCTAAGCTGAATGAACTTTAGGTTTCTTGGGCTCTTCATACACACTAGACCCTATTGAGGTTTAGTGAAAGAGAAAAACTCAACAATATTTTAGCTTGTTAGATCTTATCATATTTGGGTTGGTGCGTCAAAACTAAAGCAATGAGAGGATGAAAATGTGGTGCAAAAAGCTGTCTCGTGACAAGAGTTTGGTAAAACTGTTGGGGTTGCTTTGCAAATACACTACAGCCTATACTTGCTCTTTCTTTTTCCTTAATTTCTGTGTATAAGTTGCTTACACTACATATTTATGTGCTAATGAGAGTTACCATAATTCTTAATATAAGGTCCCCTTTCTTTTCCTTTATAGCTTTAGACTCTTTATATCTATTAACAATTTACCATAATATACATCATAGGTTGGGACTTTATGCAAATATGTACCGCTATACTCTATCTCCCTCGGAAACATATTTTAGCTACAAACTAAAGCTTACTTGAGCACATTTGAGTACATCCTGAAAGGCGAGAAAAACTTGAAAAATTGAGGACGCGTACTGGATTATTGTTAGAGTGAGGCTTGAGCCCTTCAGAGGTTTCTAGCCTGGGCCAGGTATTATTGTTAGAGTGAGGCTTGAGCCCTTTGTCCTTCACGATGCACCAAATGAGGGGGTACCTGCGAAGACACTCCGATGCTTAAGTCAGTATCAGAGGCAGATGTATTATGTTATGAAAGTAAAGGATGATCGTACCTTGGTGGCATATTGTGTGTTTAAATAGTAGTTGTGATGCCGCCTTTGTGAAGGCGGCTTGGCCTTTGAGTGGCCAGCCTTGGGCTGCAGGTCAGTCAGGAGACCTGGGTAGCCTTATCTTCCTTAGTGCCTAGTAGTAGAGTGGAGGCAAGCTGGAGCTGTCCATTGTTTACTGGAGTTAAGACGCGGTGGAATTGCCTTGGGCCTTAAGTTTACTTCCCATAGAAGGCTTCGTATGTGATGTGAGAACTGTAAGCCGCGATGAGGGCATCGCGTTTTGTGTGCTGTGATGAGGGCATCACGTCTTGTGTGCCGCAATGAGGGCATCGCGTCAAAGCTCGTTCCTTATGCTTTGTTCTGGGCCTTTACTGGGCTTGGTCTTTCATGTGTTGATGGGCCCTGGTTGGGCCTATATTTTATCCGGATCAGTTGCCCCCTAGCTTGCGGTGTTGTCATTTGGCAAGGCCGTGAGCTATATGCTTTTATATGAGGCACGGTAATTTGTCTCTCATATGTCTTCTTGTATGCCGCGG
Source organism: Gastrolobium villosum (assembly GCA_032173675.1). Taxonomy (NCBI): domain Eukaryota; kingdom Viridiplantae; phylum Streptophyta; class Magnoliopsida; order Fabales; family Fabaceae; genus Gastrolobium; species Gastrolobium villosum. The sequence goes on along the minus strand of JAVKPL010011483.1, from coordinate 44,322 downwards.
TAATCATGTCAAGAGTACTATCATGACCTTTAGCCGCTTAAAAATGGTGGATTAGACGTTTAATTTGTCAGGAACATTAAATGCTACCTTTATTACGTGTGTGTTTAAGGGAAGTCGTGGGTGGTTCTATTAGTAAAATGCTTCACCTTCATGCCACGTGTCCCTGTAAACCCGTTTTGCTTAACACGTTTTCGTGGCCTTCATCCTATCCGTTGGAGAAACAACCTTTCGTATTTGGACTGAGCTCTTTAGTTTGGAGGGAAAGACATTTCGTTGGTATTGTGAGAAAATTCCTCATTTCTCAGAGTTCATTTTCTCTGCATTTCCGGTGGTGACACGTCCTGCTCCTGGTGCGAACTTCCGAAGTATAAAGCTCAGGTATGTTCTTTCTTCTTACCCCTTGTTTTGCTTGAGTTTCTTTCATTTCGTTGAGCATTTCTTTCTTCGTGTTTGTGGTATGTCTGATAGTCACAAATCGAATTTTATCAGACTTCTTGAATGGTCTGGTTCATCTAGTCCTCCTTTGGGATTATTACTAAGATCCAGGTCATTGGGAATCAGAGATAAAAGGCCTACTATTGGAAGTCTAGCCCCCTGTTCCAAAGTTTATGCTAGACATGTCCCCTCAAGTCGTACGTTTAAGTTAGGGTTACCTCGACGACAACCTAATCGCGGGAAGACATTGTCAGAACATAGTTCGTTCGTGCTCCCCAAGTTTTCTTTGAGCATGTCCAAGCTTATCGTGATATCGAGTGACTCCTCTTCAAGTATTGATAGTAGTTATAAATCAGTCGATTCAAAAAGCCTCAAATCACCTTCTTTAACTTCATCGCGCGATTCTTCGTCTTCCATCGCGCGTGAGTCTGGTGGTCAAAGGAGCCCTAGTCCTATACCTTTCAGTGTTATTTATCCAGCTGGATATCCCTTTAAGAAAAAGAATTTTGATGATTATAACATGTTTCTTCTGACTTGTCTTCTTCAACTGATTCTTCTTCTTCTGAATCAGACTTTGTATCCCCTCAGATCAAGGAAATAATGGCGAAACGTGGTGCTAATGAGAAGAAGAAACAGAAATCGCAGTCAGATACGAAGAAGAAAGCTGTACAAATCGTGCGGGGTATAAGGGATGAAGAATCCCTAAGCTGGGTGGCAGATGCTGTTTTGGGTACTGAATCGGTGTTCTGCTCTCCTGGAGAACAGGCAGAAGTAACAACAGCCCTCCATCTTACCCCTGACAAAGCTTTTGACGACCAATGGGTAATTAATGTCGTCCCAAAGAAAGAGCGCGTGTGCTCCGCGCGATCCAAGGGGTCATCGCGGCATTTCATGATGATGTATTCCTACTATTTTCTGAGTATAGGAGTTCGTTTCCCTTTTTCCACTTTCGTATGCAAACTACTGGCGCATTTAAATGTCGCGCCTTCACAGCTGACCCCTAATGCTTGTGGCTTTATTAGAGTATTTGAAATGGTCTGCAAGGCCTATGGTCTATTCCATTCTGTAGAATCGTTTCTATACTTCTTTAGTGTGATGAGTCCTCGTAACAGTTGGATATCATTTAGGAGCAAAGTGAAGTTCTGTGAATCGTATTCTAGGAAAATACATAAATGGAACAGAGAATACTTCAAGATCTACCCCGCTGAAGGAACCAAACCCTTTTTCATGGGCGATGAAGGGACTCCCATCTTCCCTTTATACTGGTCTGAGTATCCTTCAAGTAGCTCCGCCCTAAGTAATAACTTTATGGACCTAAGCGGCTTAGAACAGAAGACTGTGACCACTCTAGGTAAGATTGCTCAGGAGGCGTCTGAGACGGGTTCGCTTAGCACGTACACAATTTTAAACGAATACTCGAAGGACGATATTCATGCTTATCTTGGTAACTTGGACCTTGCTTGTTTTATTACTTCTATCAGTCAAGGAACTTTTGTATATCGTGATGTGTAAATATGTCTAAACCATGAATTGCTTTGTTTTGCAGATAGCGCGATGATGACCTCCATGAGTAGAATGGAGCGAATTGCAGCCAGTCGGGCTGCTGCGAATGCGGGTGTTGCCACTTCTCCCCAGCCTGCCATGTCTGCTGCTGCTGCTACCGGGGAATCAAGCGAGCATGCAGTCATGCATTTGAAGTCACCAACTAAATCCTTAAGTCCCCCTGCTATTGCGATGGAAGTTATCCCTTCTGTGCATGAAGCGGAAGATGTTGCCAGGGGGAAGAGGAGGAATTTTGAAGAGATCTTTGGACGATCCAAAGAAGGTGGTCCAAATCTCATATATGATGGTGAAGGCTGGGAGTTCAACAAAGATATGTATGCCAAGGGCAGAGAGATGGGGCCCCGTATTGAAGCTCTTTCGTGTGAGCAATGGCTGGAGACTTCGAAAAACATGAACATAGCAAATCAATACATAATGTCTGTGCCTGGTAAGTAACTTACTTTTGTGTCGTGGATTTATAGTATGTCTCCGCATCTGTTGATAATATGCCTTTTTGTAGCAGGTTCAATAGATTTTTTGAAGGAACGCATTACTGCGTTGAAAAATGACCTTTCCCAGCAACGTGCTACGTTGAAGAATGAACTTTCCCAACAACGTGCTAAATTTGAAGGAAAGTTAAAAAAGGTTGAAGACGATTCGGCCAAATTGAGAGCAAGTGTGGAGGAAAAAGACAAGACCTTGCAGCGGATGATAACCTCCGCGAAAGAATCAGAAACGGAGAAAGTTAACCTGAGAAAATGCGTTGTGGAACTGGAGGAAAACACGAATTCTTGGGCAGAGGAGAAGACATTCCTAACCTGTGAGGTGAAAAGGTATCAGGGTCTATTCGAGAAGGAAGCAGAAGAAACCATCGCGAATGTGATGGAGCAAGTGCGCTTGTTCAACCCTTCTGCCAAACTGGAGAATGTTCACTACTTCTATTATTTCAAGGATGGCCAGCTGGTAAGCCTTAATGACCAAAATCAAGAAGTTCCAGTTGAGCTAGTTAGTGCGATGGATACTGAACCTATCGCGCCACCCTTCCAAGAACCAACTCCACAAGGTCCTCTTGCTGTAAATGACGATTGTGCTGCTGATGATGATACTCCTCAGGACATGTTTATCCAGACAGTCTGAAATTTGCTTTTCTTTTAGTCTTCAGATCTGAATTGTATTTATAAATTTTGTACGGGGAGTATCCCCATATGCTCCAAAACAATGATGTGGTAAGGGAAGTTTGTCCCTTATTACTCCAGAACAATTTTGTTGTTGACGATCATAAATGATGTATGTTCTGTTTTCTTGTATGGAGATCGCTTTGTTGATTTTGGTAGTTGTATGCTTTTTGAAGGGAATTTACCCTTCTCGTCCTTCTTCTTTCTGTTCTTCTTCTTTATTTGGTGTTGATTCGTCAGACCTGTAATGAAGTCTAATATATATTGTGTATGACCTGTATGCCATCGTTCCTAATATGTATCTGTATGGCGTAGTGAAGGGAGTTTTGACCCAAGGAAGATGTCTCCTATCTATACCACACTAGTATGTCATGAACCGTTATGTTAATGTTTTGTGGTGGTAGTTCACGGAAGAATCCTTGAGCACGACCAAATATGCCTAGTGCTGGTTAGCTAATTAGCGTCGCGTTTGAGTGTGGAGAATCACGACATTTGTTAAAGCATCGTGATGTGGACCAAGTCGGTGCTGATACCAAAAGCAGGAACCATGAGAGGACTCCTGTTACTTGAAGGATTCGTGAGAGAATCCAGATGTATAAGTTTCAACAACCATGATCTGTACTTGGTATGAGTATTTTGGGAGCTTCGTAATTGTATCCTGCAATGGCACACAGCATATAATGCATATATTTTGCATACCTTGAGTATTGGCATGGTCCTCTCATTGAATGACGTATGTCAGATGTATCGCGCTTGAACCCTGTATCGCGCCTAACCCGCGAGAAAGCTAGGAGGATTGCGACATACTGGATAATTTTGATCTGTTGAGGATACTCATGAGAGGTAGTATCTTTGCTGGAGGATTCATGAGAGAATCCAGTATTTGCTAGGATCCATGAGACGAATCCTGTTGCTTGAAGGATTCATGAGAGAATCATGTATTTGCTAGGATCCATAAGAGGAATCCTGTTGCTTGAAGGCTTCGTGAGAGAATCATGTATTTGCTAGGATCCATGAGAGGAATCCTGTTGCTTGAAGGCTTCGTGAGAGAATCCTGTATTTGCTAGGATCCATGAGAGGAATCCATTTGCTTGAAGGATTCGTGAGAGAATCCTGTATTTGCTAGGATCCATGAGAGGAATCCTGTTACTTGAAGGATTCGTGAGAGAATCCTATATTTGCTAGGATCCATGAGGGGAATCCTGTTACTTGAAGGATTCGTGAGAGAATCCTGTATTTCCTAGGATCCATGAGAGAATCCTGTTACTTGAAGGATTCGTGAGCTAGGATTCATTAGAGGAATCCTGTTACTTGAATGATTCGTGAGAGAATCCTATATTTCGGGAACCTATGTACTTTTAAACTTGATGCAAAATTAATCAATAGTAAAAGAAAATTGGCCAGTTTTATTCAAAATAGCTAATTGGAGAGACAAATGTGTTATGAGTCATGAGAGACTTAGCTATAAAATGTCTTAAGCTTGTCCGTGTTCCATGTGCGTGGGATAGTAAGGCCAGATAATGTCTCAATGACATATGCCCCCTTGTCTGTTTTGCTGTAGATGCGATAAGGTCCTTCCCAGTTTGCGGCCAATTTGCCTTGTCGCGCGTTCTTATTGCCGATGTTCGCTCTACGTAGGACTAAGTCGCCCACGTTGAAGCTTCGTCTGATAACCCTTAATTTATAGCGCGCTGCTATTCTCTATTTGATTTCTATTTCTTTGACGTGCGTAATCTCACGCATTTCCTCTATCGCGTCTAAGTTGTGAAGCAATGCTTGTGAGTTGCTGTCTTCATTAGTGTACATCTTCCTCCATGATGGTTCTCCAATTTCTACTGGGATCATGGCCTCACTACCGTAGACCATGCGAAATGGGGTTTCACCTGTAGTTTAATGTTTGGTTATCCTGTAACCCCATAGCACAAAGTCTAACTGTTCATGCCATTCTCCTTTAGCTGCTTCAAGTCTTCTTTCCAATCCACATTTAAGGACTTGGTTTGCAGCTTCATCCAGTCCATTTGTTTGTGGATGTTCGACCGACGTGTATCGGTGTTTGACATGCAAATCTTGAAGAATTTGATTGAATTTTCTGTCCACAAACTGTACCATTATCAGTTATAATGGTATGTGGAATGCCGAACCGACTTATGATTTGTCCGTAGAAGAATCGGCGAACCTTACTAGCTGAGATTGTAGCTAACGCCTCTGCTTCGATCCATTTGGAAAAGTAGTCAATTGCTACTAGCAACCATTTGACCCCTCCAACTGCGACTGGGAATGGTCCCAATATGTCCATGCCCCATTGGTAGAATGGCCATGGGGATAGCATTGAAGATAATTCCTCCGGAGGGGCATGGTATAAATCTGCATGTTCTTGACATTTGACACAATGTCGTACGTGTTTTTTAAAGTCCTATTCCATGGTGGGCCAGAAATATCATGCCTGGAGCAATTTTCGAGATAAGGATTTGCCTCCCATATGGTGTCCGCCAATTCCCTCATGTACTTCAGAGATTACGTACTGAGCTTGCTGGGGATCTAGGCATTTAAGCATTGGGGAAGAGAATCCCTTTTTGTAAAGCTGGTTGTTGATGATGGTGTAGAAGGAAGCCTTGCGCTCTAGCTTTTTGGCTGCGCGCGTTTCTTGTGGTGCTTCTCCTTTGGATAAGTAATTCCAGATTGGCGTCTTCCAAGTTTCTTCATCATCCAGCGGCATGGTGTAATCCTCGACCATGGATTGTGTGTTTGGGGATGGCTGGGCTTTTCATTTGGTTACGGCCATTATGATGCTAGGATTAGGGACACTTTGTTGGATCACCGTCCTGTTGTTCCCTGGTCCTTTTGTGCTAGCTAACTTGGATAAAATGTCAGCACGTGAGTTTTTCTCTCTAAGGATATGCTCCGTTTTGAAGCTTTGGAACTCTGTCAGTAGTAATCTTACTTTGTCAAGATATTTTATCATTAATGCCTCTTTGGCCTGGTAGCTTCCTTGGATTTGAGCAATTACTAATTATGAATCGCTCTTGAGAGTTATGTTTGTTGCCCCCAAGTCCTTGGCCATGGCAAGTCCTGCGAGAACTGCTTCATACTTCCCATAGAAGGCTTCGTATGTGATGTGAGAACTGTATGCTGCGATGAGGGCATCGCGTTTTGTGTGCCACGATGAGGGCATCGCGTTTTGTGTGCCGCGATGAGGGCATCACATATTGTGTGCTGCGATGAGGGCATCGCGTCTTGTGTGCCGTGATGAGGGCATCGCGTCTTGTGTGCCATGATGAGGGCATTGCGTCAGAGGTCGTTCCTTATGCTTTGTTCTGGGCCTTTACTGGGCTTGGTCTTTCATGTGTTGATGGGCCCTGGTTGGGCTTATATTTTATCCGGATCAGTTGCCCCTAGCTTGCGGTGTTGTCATTTGGCAAGGCCGTGAGCTATATGCTTTTGTATGAGGCGGGGAAGTTTGTCTCTCATATGTCTTTTTATATGCCGCGGTAATCATGTCAAGAGTAGTATCATGACCTTTATCCATGTATTATTTTTGGAGTTACTTGAAGACCAAAATTAAGACTAGCTTATTATTCTTGTAGAAAGGATGAAGAAATAGGATATTACAGAACTCAAGAAAAACCATGAAATCGTAAACAAGTATCACTATTCAAAAAGCATAACTTAAGAAAGATTATACCTTGCTGGAAGCTTAGATCATCCATATCGAAACTCCAACCTAATATGATCAGAATCCATTTTCAATTAAATAGAGTAAGAGTGAACTAATTAGGATTGAGAAGGTTTGACTTTTAATAGAAAAATATTATATTAAAAAAAACTTCATCACAATCAGTGCCCAAAAGTTCTACCATCCAAAATATATACATATGCCTTCATTGTTAGAAGTGGAAAGCTTTTGCGCAGATTATGTTAGTATATGGGTGTCCTAGAGACAATCTTTTGATTAAATAAAGGACACTAGATGTAGAACTTTGTTTGTTGCAAATAAATGAAAGTACTATTTATTCAGTTTCATATTGTGTCTTGATATTATTGTTAATATTATATGAACGAACTGGATAAACCCCTTGGAATAGAACAGGTATCTCTTGAGTATCTATGATGAGATCACGATCATGAGGATTCAAGGATATTGCATGTCTATTCCTAATTATATGTTCCTAGTCTAGAGACACTGAGTTTGGGGATCAGTGATCTCGGGTAAGACTAGTACGACTTATCTACTTGTATATGGATATAAGGTAAAGATCTCATGAGCTGCAGATATGGAGATATCTTAGCTAGAGTCGTGGGTGGACCTATAAGAGTATTGCTCGCACTGAACAGACTCAAAAGAGACTCTATGAGGAAATCTCACAGATAGTGTCATTAGAGTAATCTCTTTATGTTTGGGTATGTCTTTCCATAGACCAGAAGTTATTACCTAGACTGTGTTCTTGAAGGCATGTTTTGATTGTGTGCCTCGTCTGCCTGAAACATGGAGACTCATAGGTATACTGTTGGGCGTTTCCTTAAAGGGCACAGGGCTAGGGTAATAAACTGAAGGAATTCGTCAAATCTCTGTGAGAGATTAGGTTATCTCTAAACCGGAGAAATCGGGATGACACTTACAGGGACTCGGGAATCTATGCATAGTAAAAGAGATAATGAGATGATCTGCCTTTAGAGTCAGTAAATTGAAGATTCCTTATTTCGAATAAAGCTTACCCTAAACCGCAGGGGTTGATACATTTCCTTACCCTAGGTTAATGGGAAGATAACCGAGACGAAGGGAAATACATACGGTAACCAAATATGTGCAATAGGATGATCAAGTCAATAATCTGACTAGTTCTGGGGCAACAAAGCATTGCAAGTGCTCTGTGTTGTCATTAATTGGGTTGTGGGCTTGTTGGGCCCAAGCCCAGTTATGTCAGAAGCTAAGTTGGACCTAATGGGTCACACACTAACACCTTGTAGTCATGATGAACTAGCTTTAAAGGTATTGGGCCTAATAATGGTTGTTAGCCCAAGAAGCTGTTTGGAAGCCCACCTAAATGGGTGGAGGGTGCATGGAGCTTAGTAATGGGTTTGGATAGTCCAAGCCATTACTAATTAATTTAATTAGTTAAATTAATAATCAAACATTTGAATTTCGAAATTTGAATTTGAATTTTGAAATTTGAATTTGGAATTTGAATTTTGAAATTTGAATTTTGAATTTGAAATTTGAATTTTGAAATTTGAATTTGGAATTTGAATTTTGAAATTCGAATTTTGAATTTGAAATTTGAAATCTTGAATTTTGAATTTTGAATTTGAATGTTTGAACATTTGAATTCAAGTGTTTGAATTCGAATTTGAATTGGCTTTGAAAAGTTGTTTCAAAATAAAAGGATAAGATAAGATCTTATTGGAACAAATTCCTTGGATCAAGAAGAATCTTTGGAGCATATTTTGGGGTTGTTTGGGGCGCACACTTAGGTGATAAGAATGTCATCTTGTCACTTAAAACAAAGCTCCAATTAGATTTGGTAGTTGAGAGAATCAGTGGGTGAGTTGGTTCAAATTTTGAATGCAACTACTCAATATATTTGGACCTAGGGGTGTAAATGGGCCAGGCCGGCCTACAGGGGCCTACGGCCTGGCCTATGAAAAGCCTGGCCCGGCCCGGCCTTCGAAGTACTTAGACCAGGTAAAGGCTTGTATGCGAGCCTATTTAAAAACAAGGCCATAGGCCAAATTAAAAAAGCCTGGCCTTTTGGCCCGTAGGCCGGCCTATTTCAATTTTAAATACTTTTTTTTATATACTATTATTTATATTCTAAAAATTATTTTTTATATAATATTATTTATATAATATTATCGTGCTAATTTAGTCGAGGAGACTGTCGAAGCATTAATTTGTGGTGGAGATTGGTTATGAAATAAATATGATTTGAAGAAAAAAACAAAAGGTATAAATTGCTTCTTTAACAACTCATTTGAAAATGTTTATATATTGCAATTCATAATGTAAACATAGTGAAATGCATAACTAATTTGATTTTCTGATTTTTTTACTTGCAGGTTCGAAAATATAGTGGGAATTATCAAGCTGAAAAGCTCACTTGAAGATTGTGATGTGCCAAGAAAAATTCAATCTTTGTTGTCATTAATTTTTATAATCTGTATTCTTGTTAAAAAAGATTTGTCATAGACTTTTTATAATTTGGACCCATTCTGGAAATATTGTTTAATTAATGAGATATTTTATTTTATTTTATTTTATTTACAATATGGTAGGCCTAAAAGGCCTCATAGGCCATGTAGGCCTTTTCTTTTTAAATAACAGGGCAGACTTGACCTTTATGATAAGCCTTCGATAGGCTCGTAGGCCAGATAGGCCGACCATTTTATTACGCAGGCCTAGGCCAGGAAGGCCAAAGCCTTGCCTGCCCTGGCCTATTTACACCCCTACTTGGACCCCCTTTTTAGGGCTGAATTATGCGTATGAAAAACATACTATATGATAGTTTACGAATTTAACTTTGAATTGTTTTGAACTTAGTTTCATGAGGATAAGATTGGAGGTTGTTGGCAAGATTTGTTTTGCAACAACTCCACCTTATCCTCCCCTTATTCATGCGCCACTTTCAATTTATTTGAAAGGATAATTTCATTTTTGAATTATCATTCTCTCTTCCCTCCAAGGTGTGCACACAACATGACTAGTTCCTCTCCTTAGGGTTTTGAGAAAACCTAGCATACACTCCTTCATCTCGTGCACCATTCTATAGGGTAGTTCACTACACCTTTCCAAACCGAATACCTAGCCTCCACCTTCACCACTTGTGCGCATAGCAAGCCTCACTGTGGTGTTCATCTGGTGGCTTTCAAGAAGGCGTTCTTGCATCATAGACGAACGGTGGTGTGGATCACCATTAGAGGGTTTGAACCCTTCAAGCCTGACATCTGATCTCCCTGACTGATCAGGCCAAAAATAAGGTAACTTCATGCTGTCTTAAAGCATGAATCCATGTGTGCATGTATGTTTCCGCAGTAAAAATGTTGTTTTTACACCTCACATGCATCAGCCTTCATAGGCCAGTTCACTTTCAAGTGGTATCAGAGCATGGTTGTTTTACCATCGGCGGGTGATGGTACCTTGTTTTGTGAAAAGAGTTTTTCACGGTCAAAATCTTTAAAGGGTTAAAGTTTAATTCTGCATATGGATTTTGAATCAAAAATCCATTAAGGTGTTAAAGTTTTTTTTTTATGAACATGTAAATTTGATTCTGTGTTCATAAAACATTATGCATCATGGTTTAGTTTCTTTTTCTTTATGAAAGTCTTAAAAGGAAAACCCTTTTTGAAAGGATAGATTCGGCCATGGAGGGTACTAAGAGTACCTTGAATGTTTTCTTATTTTTCTCCATGAATTGTGTCATGTTTATATGCATGAAATTTTAAGACAATTTATCATATAGTCTACTATATGGTTCGGCCATAAAGGGGTTTGTGGCTACATGCATGGTTTAATTTTGTTTTCTTTAAGAAAGAATTAACAAAATTTGAATTAAAATTGTTTTTTAAATTCGACCAACTAGAGAAATTTAAGAATGTGAATCTTGATATTATTTTGATGTTTAAATGTTAAATGTCAAAATATATGTGAAAATATTATGTGATAATATAATGTTTGTGTTTGCAAGTTTTGATCCTTTCAGGTACAAACAGGAAGGGGATGGTCATGGTTCCCGGATTTAAAATTTTGAATTTTAAATTAATGTGTAATTACGCCTTTTAATTTACAAGTGTATTTGTAATTTAATTTTTGTAATTTTGTCCCTCCAAAGATGTTTTGGAGTTTCTTTAATTATGTGCAATTAGAGAAATAGGCTATTGGCGTATAGACGACAAACGACCGTTGCTTAAAGAAGCAAAATGGACAAAAAGCGCGAGCACCATGACTATCTCAATATAAACTATTTATATGCATGTATGATTAGAACGTCTAGTATGCATGAATTGGGCAAACCGCGTTTTGTATGGTTATTATGTTTGTCCAATAGCGACTAGTGTAAACCGATAGATGTTTGACATAGGTTACGACTAGCATGATAACTTACAACATGCGTTTGATGAGACCTAATTAACCCTAAAATAAAAGGAACCCTTAAAAGGAATAAATAATTAAGCGTATGATTACCTCCCACCACCAATGCTACTCAAACCTCTTCTACATAGTGGTGCTCCACAGTTGGGACCCACTATTTCGTTGAGCTAGAGTAGTGTTTGAAGTGTAAGACACTTAGGGTGCTGGTTTAATGCTTAACTAAGACATAAGTTGCAGGCACAGCCGGGCTTATGTGCTTAGGGTAATAATGCTAGGTTGGTTGCATGAGATGCACCACTAAGTGACAAAGAGTTGTCAACCTAATGTTAAGAGAGGGTATGAGATACTGTTGATAAAGATCAACCCATTATTTAAATTAATCTTACGGTCTCAGACGGAGATTAAAATAAATAATCGCACTCTTAATCCCACTAAGGTAAAATCTAAAAGTAGATTAACCCTAAGTCAAATAGTAAGGGTCATTGACTTAGATAAAATAGTGGGAGGGGCAAATTATTTAAAGTCTTTAATGATTTTCTTTTAACTACATAACTGTATATTAACTAAAATCATATTTACATCTTTTTCAGCTTTTAGTATGACTAATCAACAGTCACTGCGTTCAATTCTCGATACGAATGAACTGACCGGTTCAAATTTTATGAACTAATATCAGAACTTAAGAATTGTTCTTAAGACCAAAAAGATAGCTCATATCCTTGACACTGATTTGCCTATTGCGCCTAAGGAAAGGGAAGATGGGTTCACGGAATTTGATTTCGAGACCCACAAGCAACACATGGATGATAATGTGTTGGCTTGTTGCATCATGCTGGCATCCATGTCGCCTGAACTGCGTAAACAACACGCGCATATGGATGCCCCCTCTATTATCATGCATCTCAAGGAGTTGTATGATATTAAAGGCAGACATGAGAGGTATGAGACCTTTAGGGAATTGTTCCTGTGCGAGATGACTGAAGGCATGTGTTTTATCCGCCATGTACTGAAGATGATGACACTCATTGAGAAGCTAGAGGGTCTAGGGTTCACAATGGATGCTGAATTAATTAATGAATTAGTTCTATCATCACTTCCTCCTTCTTTCAGTGAATTCATAATGGATTACAACATGCATGGGATGCTTGTGAGCTTGCCAGAGTTGTTAAGGATGTTAACGACTGCTGAAATGTCTATCAAGAAGGATGAGACACAAGCTCTTATGATTGGTGGGCCTGAAAGGGCCATGGGTAAGGGCTAGGAGCCTGCAAAAGGCAACTCCCTTAAGCCCAAAGGAAAACCCAATAAGAAAAAGGGCAAAAAGAAAGGTAAGGGAGCACCCAAGGACAAAAGCGATGCTGTGTGCTTCCATTGTGGCAAATATGGCCATTGGAAAAGGAATTGTCCAGACTACCTGAAGAGTGTGAAGGAGCATGGTGATGCTTCAACCTCAGGTATTCACATGATTGAGATAAATTTTTCTTATGCTAATCCAACTTCATAAGGTATTGGATACCGATTATGGTTCTTATAATCTGCAATGTGTTGCAGGTGCCTAGAAGCCTAGAAGATTGGAGAAGAACGAGGTGGACCCCGCGCAGGTGATGAAGCAAGAGTTGCTGCTCATGCTGGTGGAGATACCGACCTCATTAGCCTAAGGGCACCTTATTGCATTTGAATAATTGTCTTTATGTTCCCGGCATTTCTAGAAATATTATTTCTTGTTTAGAACAAGATGGTTTTGCTTTAACTATTAAGGATGGTACATTTTCTATCATTTTGAAAGATATTGTTTTGGTACGCTTCTTTGATTAATGGCTTGTATGTTTTGGAAATGGGAACTAAAGTGCTTAATGTGGAGGTGAAATGACCTATGATAGATAATCAATCCTATCTTTGGCACTATAACTAGGGCACATAAATGAAATAAGATTGTCTAGGATGCATAGAGATGGATACCTGGACTCCAAGGATTTGGAATCCTATGGACAGTATGAATCTTGTCTAGCTGGGCAAATGATTCGTCAATGCCCAAAGGGCTTGATATTCATAGGGCTAGTGAGTTATTAGAACTCATTCACTGTGATTTATGTGGCCCAATGTATATTGTGGCAAGAGGAGGAAATTCCTATTTCATTTACTGATGAAGTAGAGAAACGACGTGGCAAGATGGTTAAGTCATTGCGATCAGATCGTGATGGTGAATATTTGAGCCATGAGTTTCGGGATTATCAGAGAGAAAATAGAATTCTCTCGCAGTTTACTGCACTTAACACACCACACCAAAACGGTGTCAAGAGAAACAAGACTGTGTTAGACATGGTTAGGTCTATGATGAGTGAGACTCAACTTCCAAAAATGTTTTGGGGATACGCCTTAGACACAGCGATAAAATTTCTAAATAGGGAACCGTCTAAATCTGTTCAGACCACACCATATAAGATATGGAATGGTAAGAGACCCAACCTGAGTTACCTCAGGGTATGGGGATCGCCAGCTGTAACATCCCACGTAATTAGTAAAATACATAAGTGCCATAAGGATATTGATGCATGAGTAGAATTCAAAATTTTGGGTTAATATATATATGTGGCTTGCGAATTATATGACTATTTCCCTAGGGTGGAACTAAAGTAAGTTAGAGAAGTATTTAAATTACTATGATAGGAGAGTACATATGTAGGCATGTGAAACTCTTATTAAAAATATATAAGTAATTTGATTGTAATATAAAGAGTGCCTAATAATATTTAAAAGACCTTGGTGCTTAAAGGGCTTGGGAATTATTAAGTATAGTGGGTTAGTGCTTGGAGTAGTAGTCTTTGGACTTGCAATGTTGGACTCATTTCCTATGAGGGCCGATGGCCCAAAAGGTCCTAAGGAGCAAACAAGATTCAGCCCAATATTATGTCTATCCTTATCTCTTCCTTAAGAAAATCCCACAAGGCAGCCTTGAGTGGCAAGGAATCACCACATGGCAAGACTTATCCTTTCCCTCATCAACCATGCGCATAGGTAAGAAGAAAAAATTCTGATTCTAAACCTTAGAAGTCAATCTCAATTCAGCCATTGCATGTCCGCCACCTTACTCCCTTGCATGTGCAACACTTACCCATCAACCTTATTGCATGAAAGACACTTGTGCTCCATGGTCTTCCTTCGGCTGCATACACACCTCTTGGGCGCACAAAGCATGCCCAAATTCTGATTTCTTATGTCTTGTAAATCAGATTTGCATGTTGGCCAAGTGCCACTTTCTTATACAAACCTCTTGCATGTGCACTATGTGGCAATTTCAACCTTCCATCACCCTTGCATGCGCCTAGAGTGTGCAAGAAGCAAGCTGATTTCTTGCTTTGACCAACATGCAGCCAATACTAACAACAAGCAATCTGAATGGTGTCATGATGGTTCAACATTTCAACCCTTTTCCCCCTCTATATCTTGTGCGCACATTAGGAGGAAGGGAGCTGTCTACCCTTTGCAAAATAAAACCCGACACCCCCTTCTTCCCTCACCTCTCTAAGCCGTGAATGTAAGGGGCCCAAGGAGAAAGAAAAACATTCTTAACTCATCCCCATTCCCTCCACTAAACCGTGAACTCCATTAACAACACTAGGAAGATTTGTTTCACCCTCCATTGTCCCAGCCGAGAGCTCCAAGAGCAAGAGGCAAGGATAGTCCCTAGTTTCTCCTACTTCCTTGTGTTGCTCGAATACTACTCCCTAGGAGGTTCTGTTTTGGTGAAGCTACTGCCCCCTTATGCGTGTTAAGCTTGGAACGTTGGAGCATTGAAGAGTGGAAGCCCTCTATTTCGAATTAAACCCTTGATCGTGGACTAGGAAACCGTAAGTAACCTTCTCCTCCTAATGTACTTGCTGTTGAGTTTTAGAGAAGCTTAGAAAGACTAGCATATTTTGTGGTTTAGCCATTCTGTTTCGTGGGTAGCCTTGGACGTTAAAGTATGTGACTCTTAACATGTTATATGTAGGAATTTAATCCTCTAACCATTAAAGATTGCTGTCAAAAATAGAAAGAATGAACAAGACATATTCTATGAACTTAGACTTCATGGGCAGAATGTAAAGCTTTTGCTATCCTTGCGTCTAATGAGATATAATAAAAGAACTTTCTCTAGGCATCTAAGATCATTATGCAGAACCGTTTTTGTATGTGAGGAAGTTCATGTTTCCATTAAAAATGCCACTGTTTCTGTATGAAATGGTCACTGTTTTGATGCTCAAAATGCCACTGTTTCTGTCACTGTTTTGATGCTCAAAATGCCACTGTTTCTGTCACTGTTTTGATGCTCAAAATGCCACTGTTTCTGTCACTGTTTTGATGCTAAAAATGCCACTGTTTCTGTTTGAAATTGTCACTGTTTTGATGCTAAAAATGCCACTGTTTCTGTATAAAATGGTCACTGTTTTGATGCTCAAAATGCCACTTTTTCTGTCACTATTTTGATGCTAAAAATGCCATTGTTTCTGTTTGAAATTGTCACTGGTTGATGCTGTAAAATGCTACTGTTTTTGCTGCTGTAAACGTTACTGTTTCTGCTGTAAAACGTCACTGTTTCTGCTCACTGTTTTTAAGAAAAATGTTGCTGTTTTCTGCTCACTGTTTTTGCTGTAAAACGTTGTTGTTTTACTCACTGTTTCTGCTGTAAAACGTTGCTGTTTTGCTCACTGTTTCTGCTGTAAAACATTGCTGTTTTGATCACTGTTTCTGCTGTAAAACGTTGCTGTTTGCTCACTGTTTTTGCTGTAAAACATTGCTGTAAAATGATTTATTGTAATTGATTTAGGTGCGCATAAGAAGTGAGAAACGTAGCATATTTCGCTGCTGTTTGGTAATCATTTAAGGCACGCAAGGTAAGTGTTAGGCGATATTACCTAATGTGACCATTGACTAGCGTATGAAGTTGTAACATGATGCTCCATACTCCGTAAAATTATTATGTTCCTTATGATGTAAGTATTCTGCCATGAATATGCCTTGACGGCAATATGATTATGAGGTAAAGTTGTTATGTGTGGCAGCATAACGTATATGAAAGGTATATAAGCATGCATTTTACATCATACCACATTTATTTTTACGCTTTGTGTGTGATAGCATAGCATGGCATGCATGTACCAAAATTCATATAGCCTTGCAATGTTAGAATAGTTATGTACAGGACCATGTGTTTGAGCACGCATCATATATGCATCCCTCCGGTACCAGGGTATGGGACACTTGGCATCAGTCCGCATAGGCCACAGTTGGAATCCACCAATGAAGGGTGCCGATTATGGGATATCCACTGTGTATTGCGCGCACGACGGTGCTAAGAGTGCAAAAAGGAAGGCGTTATATACGCAATATATATATGATGAAAAGGAAAAGGACAAGGAACAAGATATGTTGAAGTGACTGTTTATGATTTTGTGCCTAGTTTAATACTGTTACGTTATTGGTTTTTGTTGCCACTTTACTGGGATTATTCTCACCCCTTTGGGGCTGCTATTTTCATAAATGGCAGGAGGACGTAAGAGCATTTGAAGGCGTGATGTTTGCTGTTACTGGCTGATGCTAGGACTTTTGTTGTTGCTGTTTAATTGTTGGATGACTGTAATGCTTATTATTTTGGTGCACTTGGATGACTGTAGACATTATTATCTTCCATTTTGTTTTAGTCTTTCATGAACAGCGGCTGTTTTGGAAAAATCAGAAAACATTTTGTGAAAAGGATTTTTGAACGTTTTATTAAGTGCTGAATTTAATAGTTTTACGAGCACCTTACGGGTTATGTTTCAAGGTGCAAACGAACTCCGAATTACTATTATTTTATATGCACGCGAAGCCCCCGACGTGCTCTTTCTAAATCACAAGGAATATTTTTTTAACTCGTCCGAACAGAATTTATACGAATTTTTAAATATATTACGGTTTTGCTTTTGGAATAAAACATTTTAGTAGCTAAAGTGTCATTAAAGACTCTAATTCCGCTTAGCAAACGACTCTCTTGGATGCATACAAGGGAGGGCGTTACACTAGCTTATGTCAAAGCGTTGACATCAGACAAGCTTAGTGCTAAGAGTACTAAATGTCTATTTGTGGGGTATCCTAAAGGTACTAAGGGATACTACTTCTACTCCATGGAAGAACACAAAGTGTTTGTGTCAACGAATGCTGAGTTCCTTGAGAAGGATTTGATCTCTCAAGGAGGCAGTGGGAGTAAGATTGATCTTGAAGAAGTGCAAGATCCACAAGAACAGATTGAGGAACCCGAGTCTGCTCCGCAGGCGACGTTCTCCAATGGAGAAGTAAACACACAACTCCGTAGATCTACGAGGGTCATCCATCCACCTGAGAGGTACAGGTTTGTGATTGAGAATCAGCAAACTGTTGAGGATGATGAACCAAGTGACTACGAGGAGGCGGTCAAAGATGTTGAATCCTCTAGATGGCTTGAAGCCATGTAATCTGAAATGGATTTGATGTATCAGAACAAGGTATGGAACTTGGTTCCTAAACCGCAAGGAATAGTTCCTATCGGTAATAAATGGGTCTTTAAAAGAAAGACTGATGCAGATGGCAATGTCCAGACTTACAAAGCTAGGTTGGTGGCGAAAGGGTATCGTCAAAGACAAGGAGTTGACTATGATGAAACTCTCTCACTAGTTGCTATGATCAAATCTATTAGGATCATGCTTGCAATAGTAGCATACCACGACTATGAAATTTGGCAAATGGATGTCAAGACCGCCTTCTTGAATGGGTTCTTGAAGGAGGAAGTGTACATGACACAACTTGAAGGCTTTGAAATCAAAGATCAGGAGCATATGGTATGCAAACTACAAAGGTCAATATATGGGCTAAAGCAAGCATCAAGGAGTTGGAATATACGTTTTGATGAAGACGTTAAGAGTAACAGTTTTATCAAGAACGGGGATGAACCTTGTGTTTACAGGAAGGTTAGTGGGAGTAATGTCATCTTCCTAGTGCTTTATGTAGATGACATATTGCTAATAGGAAATGACATCCCCACATCAAAAATAACGAAAGAGTGGCTTTCAGAAAACTTCACCATGAAGGATTTGGGAGAGGCAGCCTTTATACTTGGTATAAAGATCTATAGAGATAAATCCAAGAGGCTGCTGGGTTTATCTCAATCCACGTACGTTGACAAGATGCTAAAGAGGTTTAGCATGGAAGGGTCGAAAAGGGGTTTTCTTCCTGTCAGTCATGGGGTACACCTATCAAGGGCTATGTGTCCTAAGTCACAGCCTGAGAAGGATCGCATGAGTGGAATTCCATACGCTTCGGCTATTGGATCCATCATGTATGCCATGATATATACGAGACCAGATGTCTCATATACTTTAAGCATTACGAGCAGATACCAGTCAGACCCTGGAGAGGGTCACTGGACGGCAGTCAAAACCATCCTTAAATACTTAAGAAGAAATAAGGATGCGTTTCTGGTCTATGGTGGGGTTAATGAGTTAACAGTGAAAGGGTTCACTGATGCCAGCTTTCAGAGTGACAAAGATGACTGCAAGTCACAGTCAGGATTCGTATTCACCTTAAATGGTGAGGCAGTGTCTTGGAAGAGTTCCAAGCAGGAGACAACAGCAGATTCAACGACAGAGGCTGAATACATAGCTGCTTCAGAAGCAACTAAGGAGGCCGTGTGGATCAAGAAGTTCATAAATGAACTAAGGGTGGTTCCAAGCGTGGATGAGCCCATACAGTTGCTTTGCGACAACACAGGAGCCATTGCGCAGTCAAAGGAACCTATGTCTCATCAAAGATCTAAACACGTGCTTCGCATATATCATCTGATTAGAGAAATCATTGATAGGAATGATGTAAAAATGGATTATGTTCCCACAGACGATAACCTGGCCGATTCTCTAACAAAGGCTGTTTCTCAGAGAAAACATGATAGTCATTATGAGGCTTTGGGCATACGACTTAGGTCTGATTGGCTCTAGGCCAAGTGGGAGCTTGTTAGTATATGGGTGTCCTAGAGACAGTCTTTTGATTAAATAAAGGACACTAGATGTAGAAATTTATTTGTCGCAAATAAATGAAAGCACTATTTATTCAGTTTCATATTGTGTCTCGATATTATTGTTAATATTATATGAACAAACTGGATAAACCCCTTGGAATAGAACAGGTATCTCTTGAGTATCTGTGATGAGATCACGATCATGAGGATTCAAGGATATTGAATGTCTATTCATAATTATATGTTCCTAGTCTAGAGACACTGAGTTTGGGGATCAGTGATCTCGGGTAAGACTAGTACAACTTATCTACTTGTATATGGATACAAGGTAAAGACCTCATGAGCTGCAGATATGGAGATATCTTAGCTAAAGTCGTGGGTGGACCTATAAGAGTATAGCTCGCACTGAACAGACCTAAAAGAGACTCTATGAGGAAATCTCACAGATAGTGTCATTAGAGTAATCTCTTTATGTTTGGGTATGTCTTTCCTTAGACCAGAAGTTATTACCTAGACTGTGTTCTTGAAGGCATGTTTTGATTGTATGCCTCGTCTGCCTGAAACATGGAGACTCATAGGTATACTGTTGGGCGTGTCCTTAAAGGGCACAGGGCTAGGGTAATAAGCTGAAGGAATTCGTCAAATCTCTGTGAAAGATTAGGTTATCTCTAAACCGGAGAAATCAGGATGACATTTACAAGGACTCGGGAATCTATGCATAGTAAAAGAGATCATGAGATGATCTGCCTTTAGAGTCAGTAAATTAAAGATTCCTTATTTTGAATAAAGCTTACCCTAAACCGCAGGGGTTGATACATTTCCTTACCCTAGGTTAATGGGAAGATAACCGAGACGAAGGGAAATACATAAGGTAACCAAAAATGTGCAATAGGATGATCAAGTCATTAATCTGACTAGTTCTGGGGCAACAAAGCATTGCTAGTGCTCTGTGTTGTTATTAATTGGGTTGTGGGCTTGTTGGGCCCAAGCCCAGTTATGTCAGAAGCTAAATTGGACCTAATGGGTCACACACTAACACCTTGTATTCATGATGAACTAGCTTTAAAGGTATTGTGCCTAATAATGGTTGTTAGCCCAAGAAGCTGTTTGGAAGCCCACCTAAATGGGTGGAGGGTGCATGGATCTTAGTAATGGGCTTGGATAGTCCAAGCCATTACTAATTAATTTAATTAGTTAAATTAATAATCAAACATTTGAATTTTAAATTTTGAATTTGAAATTTGAAATTTGAAATTTTGAATTTGGAATTTGAATTTTGAAATTCGAAATTTGAATTTGAATTTGAAATTGGAATTTTGAATTTTGAAATTTGAATTTTGAATTTGAATTTTGAAATTCGAATTTTGAATTTGAAATTTGAAATTTTGAATTTTGAATTTGAATGTTTGAACATTTGAATTCAAGTGTTTGAATTCGAATTTGAATTAGCTTTGAAAAGTTGTTTCATAACAAAAGGATAAGATAAGATCTTATTGGAACAAATTCCTTGGATCAAGAAGAATCTTTGGAGCATATTTTGGGGTTGTTTGGGGCGCACACTTAGGTGATAAGAATGTTATCTTGTCACTTAAAACAAAGCACTAATCAGATTTGGTAGTTGAGAGAATCAGTGGGTGAGTTGGTTCAAATTTTGAATGCAACTACTCAATATATTTGGACCCCTTTTTAGGGCTGAATTATGCACATGAAAAATATACTATGTGATAATTTATGAATTTAAGTTTGAATTGTTTTGAACTTAGTTTCATGAGGATAAGATTGGAGGTTGTTGGCAAGATTTGTTTTGCAACAACTCCACCTTATCCTTCCCTTATTCATGCGCCACTTTCAATTTATTTGAAAGGATAATTTCATTTTTGAATTATCATTCTCTCTTCCCTCCAAGGTGTGGGCACAACATGACTAGTTCCTCTCCTTAGGGTTTTGAGAAAACCTAGCCTACACTCATTCATCTCATGCACCATTCTGTAGGGTAGTTCACTACATCTTTGCAAACAGAATACCTAGCCTCTACCTTCACCACTTGTGCGCATAGCAAGCCTCACTGTGGTGTTCATCTGGTGGCTTTCAAGAAGGCGTTCTTGCATCATAGACGAACGGTGGTGTGGATCACCATTAGAGGGTTTGAACCCTTCAAGCCTGACATCTGATCTCCCTGACTGATCAGGCCAAAAACAAGGTAACATCATGCTGTCTTAAAGCATGAATCCATGTGTGCATGTATGTTTCCGCAGTAAAAATTTTGTTTTTACATCTTACATGCATCGGCCTTCATAGGCCAGTTCACTTTCAGATTAAAAGCTTGGGAACTGTGGAGGATGAAGTCAGCATATAAATAATAGCAACTCCTCCGCATGCAGAGAGTAATATATTTGGAAGTTTACTCAAATATATTAGTATTATATTTTGAAGTTTAATTGCTTATTATTATAAGTTAAATTAGCATACAGAGAGTAATAACAGTATGATCTATTTTAATTGAAGTATTTTGATTACATAATGCATTGAAGAAGAGGATATTGGTTCATGCAAAGATAACAATACCACTATGATGGTTTGTTGGTGAAGAACAATCTCCAACATAAAAAATGGATCTTTATATTGGGAAAATTGCTTAAGAACTGCATGCAAAAGGAGTTAGTGCATTAGAGAATTAAACAATAACTGTCAAGATTCAAATATATTTAATTAGTACAACAACAACCAAGCTTAATCTCAATAGATGGGATTGCTAGTTTGCTACCTAGATCAAATGATGCCATTGGAATTTATCAAAAACCAAAATTGTAATGGTTCAACGAGAACCCCTTACCTTACTTTTCTCCCCTCTTTTCTTTTGATTACAAAAATATTTGAGCACGAGACTGATCAAGTGATGACATGTCAAACTGCATTCATGATTTCTACATCACGAGCCAGAGAGGAGGTTGCTAATATAGAAGAAAAAATTCATATCCTCCTAAAGGACTTGGAACTCGTCACAGCATCACAATGCAATGCCCCTTATAAATCAGCCAAGCACTTACCATGGCTCTGCATTTAAATAACCCACAAAGTAAAGGAAACAACATTGTCTTATTAAAACTAAAATATTAAGTAGATCCTAAAGTAAATACTAGAATGATGATATGTAATAGGAAATATATATATATATATATATATATATATATATATATATATATATAAATTTAATAGTATCAATTAAGTTAACAGCACATTATTTGTTACTATCTTGCGGAAAAGAAATCACATTGAGGAATAGTACTTTTGTCTAGAGCTTAGGGCTTGGGAGGCACCTCTAATTAAACTCTAACTATGAGGCCGAATTAAGGACATGAGTGAGGATACTGGGATTCCAAGGTACTAACTTCGAATTGCCAAGTTTACAGGAGATGTTAAGCTTGTTCGTTTATTCTGTAGCTGCGGTCTAATATTTTCTAAAATCAAATGAAGTCTATCCTTTTGCAACGTACTCAACAAACTAGGGTACCAATCCATTATGTATGCAGCTAATTGATCCTAGCATACCCTTCGTACATATCACGTAAGGTGGTACCTCTCATACAGCTCGTCAAAACACCCATATAAGGAAACTTCCTCGAGCTTTCCGTTGTCCTAGGTACCCCGGATGTAATTGACTCCACTGATCAGAGGATCTATTTACCATGATATGAAATTTCCAATCCTTACACACATTATAATTTGAATAAGCTACCAATCATAATCCTTCAATTAGACTAGGCTTTCATAATTCTAGTGCACAAAACCACATTTTAATTCCAGCTTTCAACATCAAATAAAATTCACAAAAATCAAATGCTCAAACAGAACAGTTAATCAAACCAAATTCACAAAAATAAAAGAGTCTCCTGTATCAATTAGATTATAATAGAACATTCGCATCCAGATCATAAAACACCTATAATTTCTTGAGCACAACACCCAAACCGATTTTAACTAAGCATTACTACTATAGAGTTCACATTCTAGACGGTTAAAACAATTTAAGCAATTCATAAACTCAAGGTATGATATATTACCACAATTCAATTTCAAATACTTCTTTTTAATTGTTATACCTAACAAACTGATAACCAAAGCTAATAATATATTTTCATAATTTCAATCTATCAAACCGAAGACTCCTCATTAAATTTCTTTCCTGACAAGCCAATACTAAGATAAATTTTTCATGTATTTAATTTATCAAACAGAGATTACTCACTCTTAATACAAATTAAGCATCATTTCATTACTACGTCCACTCATATGGTTCTACAAGATTCAGTTTGCCTATTCCGATTATTCAAATCATTCCCTAGATTAGATTCTCACGTAATTTCAAACATATGTACCAAAATCACCAAACAAATTTTTTTCATTAATTGATTCTTGGTGTTTGACAGTTTGATACTACCATGTTACCGAAGAATGTGTTGGCCAGACCCATTCCCAGAGCAGGGCCTCTCTTCCAGTACGGTGTGGTTCGAGGACGAACCAGGCAGAAGCTGGTGGGCATGTAACATCCCGAGCGCTGACGAGGGCGAGGAGTGATCGCCGGTGCAAAGAGGCACGGACAAGAAGCGGCTCCTGACAGGCTTCCAGTGGGGGGTTACATGCATGGATGAATTGAATCGACACCCGAAAGAGAGGGATTCCAAAGACTGTACAGATGTGAGACTGTGCAGCTTGGAATAGCTTATAAGAATTAATTGGTACTACCTATACTAACAAGATGCATCTTCTTTTCGGTAGCCCGGAACGGAAGAACTCCACAGTTAAGCGTGCTTGACTTGGAGCAATTCTGGGATGGTTGAACTCTTGGGAAGTTTTTCCAAGAAGTGTGCGAGTGAGGAAAAAGCACACTGAAAAGTCTCGTGTTAGTATGTGGAGATAGTCATTGATTCTTGAAGCGGCCAGACGTTACAAGTGGTATGTATATATATATATATATAGGGTTAGGATCATTTTACACCAGTGTAAGTTACACTCTCAATCTTGTCCGTTGATCCCACTTATATCTAAGGGCTCTAATTTTTTAGTATCATGAGCCATTGGATACAAGTGGATCAATGGTCAAAGATTGAGTGTAAGACTTCTAACTCTTACACCGGTGTAAGAATATCCTGCCCCCATATATATATATATATATATATATATATATATATATATAAAGGGTAAAGTGTGTGTCATTTTAAAGGATGTAAAGTTATGTTATTTTAAGAGAGAAAAAGATATAGATAAAGAAGGAGAGAGAGTTGACAAAAAAAATAAAGGTGTGGGTCCCATTTCTTTGTGAGAGTCAAAGGATATAAGTTGTGTCATTTAAAAGGATAAATACTTTTCCCATAAATAAAAGGGGAAAACTAGAAACACATTGAAAATGGTACATCGCATGCCAGAATGGTATATGTAACAGCCCGTTACGTACCGGTGTTGTTAACATTACTTATGATATTAGGCACAGTTACAATCATAGCAGTTCATTTATATAACACGAGTAAACTTTTTCCATTTAATACGCGACATTTAATTTGTAAAAGCGTAATAACCAAAAGATGTGACCATAACAGTGACACATTGCGGAAGACTTATTTCAACAACTGACATAACTTATTTCACTTACAATTAGACTCTCAAGGTTCCCATAAACCCCTTATATTAATCTCTTCTTTATACGTTTTCTACCTACCCAAACCAAGTCCGAAACAGATAGCCTTACATTTAAAAGTTACTCAAAACGTAAAATTTGCTGCACACTGGCGCCAGGTGGTGCAATTATAGCACCACACAACTGGACAAACTTACAAATTCACGAAACACACAGACCCATGGCGCCAGGTGGCGCCACCCCACTGTAAATTTTTCTCAAACAGCATCCTGCACTTGTGCAGGAGGCAATCTTGGGACCTGAGTTCTCGATCTTCTACGACCCCATTTCTAACTCCGATTAACCCGAAATTTTGACACGGAGTAGAGGGTAACCCCATCTTCAAAATGGCGTATGGCACGTCCCTATTGGACCACAGTGGATGGAGATACTCTCTCCCAAAGTTCGCTTAAAATACGCCAATTTCCCGAAAATTCGCCAAAATTCCCTTTGTTTTTACAAAAATCCCCAATTTGCCAAGGCAACCTAAGATATCCAGGTACATAAAATCAAATGGGTGGCACACACAAGGACCAACAATGCCTTGGGCACTTACAACCCATCACAGTTCATCTTACATATACTATACTTATTAGGTTTCAACCATCAAGTTCAATTGCATGCATTTGTTATTAGTACATATAATCAATTCTAAAATAGGACTAAGGCCCTTCCATCATATTATACATTCTTCAAATACATCATAGGTGGAAATGGACAAATCCCATGATCACTCCAAATAAACATATAAACCAAAAGCGTAATTATACATCAATTTTTGCAAGACATACATATAGTCATTGAACATATAAAAGCATGGCAATATCACATGCAACAAATTCATAACCTTAAACACTATGCTAGGTGTATCCAATAGAATCCTCTAACTTGCTATGCCCTCCTTGTACACCTCATGCTCCACTTCTCCAGGCTCAACCTAACCTGAAATGATGTCCCCAAACGCGGGGTGAGATATACAAATATATCTCAGTAAACCAAGGGTACTAGAGGATCACTCCACCCCATGGCTCACTCAATGTGAAACAATAACATAGTATGAAATGCATGGCATACAATATCACAAACAACTGAGGACAAATCCAAGAACATCCACATCAGGATTCCATTCAAGGACCCCATCATATAACTCCCGGAATCTTCCTGGTGCCTCTCCCATGGTTGAGACGACCCCATGGAAAAACCCAACTAGAACTCCTCATGAGCCCTATCCAGCGGAAGTCCCACGTTTGGATCATCCTGGTACCACTCCTAGAGTCGGCCCCACGGCAACAACCCGATCGGAATCCCCAAAGGATATCTCCAGCGGAAGTCCAAACCAACACACATCTACTGGCAAGAGATCAAACAATTCACACACAACATGCTCCAAGCATGTCACACAATCAAGCAATAATGCATGAACATACATATTCACACAATGTTCAAAAACACAAATTCCAACCACAACCTTCCACTAGGTGTGGTGGAGCACACAAGGGACTAAACTCAAGTTCCAAAGGTTTACCTCAACTCCGAAGCCAATGCTCCACAACGTAAGCTCCAAGCTTAATCCGCTTCCATAGCACCCGTGAGAGGCAACCTATATGATCAACAACATGATCATCAATACAATTTCCATGCAAACCATTCATTTACACAATTCATAATCAATTAGAATCACTTAGGCCCAATGGCACTCAACCAAATAATTCACCTATCTCAATCACATTACCCCTCACTTAATCACCAATCCATAATTATTCACTAGCACCTCGATTTCCTTCCAACCCAACATGGTTCGGAATTCACATAGATGGTACCCCAAGGTTTTCCTTCGATTCTCAATATTATACCCTCATATAATCTACCATTAATTCATACCAACATACAACCAACCAATTACATCATACCAACAACAATCCAAAATCACAATTTCATGGCATCCTTCAAATTTTCCTAAGTTATGAACATAATTTCACCAATAATTTTTATTTCTTTTCTAGCTCAAACACATCATTCTAAGGCATATTTATCTAATACACAATTTGCATTTGAGCTCCCTATCAACACCAATCATCCATCACAACTTAGGGCATCATCAACAACCCCAAAATCAAAACGGAAATGAGTGTAAATGCTTACCATCAATCCACTCCTAGGCAACCCAAGAGCGAGTTTCCACCTTTGAACGGTCCAAAACCGCCACCAACCACCACCAAAATGGGCCAAAACTGCCACCCACTAAGTTCACTGATCTCCTCCAACTCTCAATTTTGTGGCTCACACAAGGAAGGGAAGTTGTTCATAAGCTAGTTTGGATCAACTTTCATGTTTAATATTTTTTGATTTGAGTAGGATTTGCTTGTGTTTTGGTGGATCAAAGTTTCAAAAAAAGCTTTCCTTTCCACACCTATGGTGGCCGCGGGTCTGAAGAATGGGAAAAAAGAGAGAGAGAGAGACGACGTGAGTGTGAGGAGAAAAGAATGGAACTTAAGTGGATTTGAATGGAGCGGATCTGATGTGCCTCTGGCAAGTGTGGTTTTTCTGTGTTAAAATTGATAAGAATAGAGTCATTAGAGAGCGATTTAAATACATATTTGCTAATTATATTGATTCTTTGTATGTCAATAATATTCACCTTTTAGTTGTATTTTTACAGGAAAAAGAAGTGAACATTATAAAAAGTCTGTTAACACAATTCCACACAGATGCCAAGAAATACAAGTTCCAGAAGCATGGCGCAAACCGGCACCACACGGCGCACACCTGCGCCAGTTTTCGGATTAACAGCGGTACTTTGGATGTGGCGCCAGCTGGCGCTGCTATGGCGCCAACCGGCGCCAAAGTATAACAAAATTGAAATTGCCCAGTAGCTTGGCACTACTTGGCGCCAAAATGGAGCCAAGTAGCGCCACTTTAATAAGGAGAAATTGGAATGGAGCCTACTGGCGCCGTTTCACGAACATTTTCAGGCAGTAGCGTGGCGCTGACTTGCGCTAACCCGGCGCCAACTGGCGCCGGTTTGCGGGACGGATCTCCGTGTTTTCTAAGGGGCATTTTTGGAACGAGAAGAAAATATTATAAAAAGGACTTTTGTGGATTAGGTTAGCAGACTGACACTTTCACAGATTCTGAAAATTTTGAGACGGAGACAGTGAGAAACAAAAGAGGCAAATCTGGAGATTGGAGGAGAAGGGCACTGGAGTCATTCTTCGTTCTTCATCTCCTTCTAGTATTTCTTTATCTCTTGTTTTAATTTTATATTGAATTTTATATCAGCGATCATGATGTTGATCGGCTAGATCATTTTTATTGTAGTCAGGGTCACGATCCATATGTGAACCCTTGCACGAAGGATTGATTTGTGGTTTTTAATTTATATAATTATCTTTATCTTTACTCTGTGCGAATTTTATATTCCCTTTGTTAGAGTTGATCAATCTGATAGTTGGGCATATTCTGAGGATCAAAATCCTAGATAGGAATATTGGGGTTTTGATCTCGAAAGGGGGTAAGATAACAATCTATATGCGTGCTAGGAATAGACGTGTATACGATTGCAGATGCTTAAATTATCACGCCCATTGCTTGATCCCATGAGAAACATTGCAAGGAATTGGGGTTTCTCATAGGATTAAAGGGTTAACCCTGCAAGGAATTGAGGGTTAACTACTAAATTTTTTAGATGATAATTTATCTGAGTGATTATATAAATAATTATTGTAAATCAATCCGGAGTAAAAAGCGGGAATCATTTGGTGAATGAACCCTGGCTACAATGCTTTTTTCATATTCTTCACAAAACAATTTTCATTTCTATTGTTTTATTTAACAAACCAAAAATACAAAAATAAGTCTTTTGTTTTTAGAATTCAATTTTACCAAAATTTGACAATATTTGTCACAACCTCTTTGAACTCTTCCAATTTTAAAGAGAAAATTTATTTGATATTCGATCCTAATCCCTGTGGAGACGAACTTTACTTATCATTTTATTACTTGTGCGATCGGTATACTTGCCGGAGAGCATCAAGTTTTTGGCGCCGTTGCCGGGGATTATTTTATCTGATATCATGTAATCTTGATCTTTAGGATTGGATTTGTGAATATTTGTGAATATTTTTATTTTCTTTATTTATTTTAATTTTAATTTTATTTGAACAGTGCTACTGATCTCTTTTCTGAGTTGTATGCGAGGTACAATCCCTGAGTTTCCACTTAATTTGGAAATAACTAGAGCAGAAAAGAGGAACAGAAAACTTGCTCGGAAGAAGCTTGCATTCAACGAGTTAGGAATTCTGTTTGAAGGAGCACAAACAATGGCTGGGAACAATGATGAAGTGGACAATCCACTCATGGATACGATTCTTACTCCAGCATTCAATAGACCAAATTCAAGCATTGTTCACCCAGAAGTGGGGAACAACCATTAGGAGCTCAAGTCTGCCAATATTCAGTTGGTAGAGCGAGCTCAGTTTGGTGGAGAGGCTGATGAGGACCCTCACAGGTTCATTGACAGATTTCTGATGATCTGTGACTCCACTAAACACCCCCAGGTGTCCAATGATGCAGTAAGGCTGAGACTGTTTCCCTTTGCTCTAAAGGGGAAGGCTTTGAATTGGTTGGAAAGGCAACCAGCAAGAAGTATTCCATCATGGGAAAGTCTCTCAAATAAATTCTTTGCTGAGTTCTTTTCCATGGAGAGGTTTAACCAGATGGTGAATGATATCACCAATTTCACCCAGGCTGAGGGTGAAACTATGTGTGCAGCATGGAACCGCTTCAAGAATCTAATGAGGAGATGTCCTCATTACCCCATGACCAATGGTGATCAGGTCCGAATTTTTTTTTAATTGGTGTAAACCTGATGTTCGGATGGTGCTGAATGGTGCAGCAGGTGGTAGCATCAAATCCTTGAGAGCAAATGAGACTCTTGAATTAATAGAGAGAATGGCTGCCAATGAAAATGAAGGTTTGACAGCCAAGCCTAAGAGAGGGATTCTACACCTGGATAACAATGATGCGGTTCTGGCTGAAAATAAATTGTTAGCACAACAGGTAGCAAATTTGACCTCAAGGCTGGACAAGATGCAACTTTCCACTATGCAAGTTGCATATGTGGTTTGTGAATACTGCAAGGGTGAGCATGAATCCAATGAATGCTCATCTTTGTTATCTTCTGATTCTCCTCAACAAGTGCAAGTGAATGGAGTATGGTACGAGCAAAGATCTCCACCAAGAAACATTCCTAGGAATCAGAATTTCCCTTATGGGAATAACAATCTTCAGAGGAGAGCTCAAGGCACAGGACTGGATTACAATTCCAACAACTACTTGCAGCCTCCACCAGTCCAAGCTAAGGAACCTTCTAATTTGGAGAGATTAGTTGGACAAATGGCCCAACACTCCAATGCCTTCATGGAAGAGACTAGGGCCACCACTAAAAACATGAGTGCTTCTATCAGGAATTTGGAAAACCAAGTTGGCTAAGCAAGTTGCTGATAAAAATTCAGGCACTTCCTCTAGTAACACATTTAAAAATTCCAAGGAGGATTGTATGTTTATCACAACTAGAAGTGGTAAGGTGGTAGGAGCTCCAGAAAAGCTTAAGGTGGTGGAGGAGCCAGAAAAAGAAGAGGAGAGTCCTTCTAATGTTCAGACATCTCTTCAGAAAGGAGAAGAAAAAGAGCCTCCTATTGTTGCTAAAAAGAAGAAGTTTGAGCTGAATCCTGAATATGTGAGAGCCATGGCACCTTATCCTGACAGATTCAAGAAGGATGCTCAAAAGCAACAATATGGCAGATTTCTTGATATTTTCAAGATATTACATATAAATATTCCTTTTGCTGAAGCCTTGGCTTGCATGCCCAATTATGCCAAGTTTATGAAGGACCTCTTATCAAGAAAGCACAAGTTGCAGGAATGCCAAACGGTGACACTCACTGAAGAGTGTAGTGCTATAATTACAAAGAAGTTCCCGCCTAAGCGTCATGATCCAGGGAGCTTCAATATTCCTATTGAAATTGGGAACACCAAATTTGGTAGAGCCTTGTGTGATCTCGGGGCAAGTATAAATCTAATGCCCTTGTCTGTTTGTAAATCTCTGGGGATTACTGATTTGAAACCCACTTTGGCATCTCTTTAACTTGCTGATAAGTCTGTAAGAAAGCCTAGTGGAATAATAGAAGATGTTCTTGTGAAGGTAAACAAGTTCATCTTCCCTGCTGATTTTGTAGTGTTAGATATGGAAGGAGGAGCTGAAATGCCACTTTTGTTGGGTAGACCTTTCTTAGCTACATCTCGAGCACTGATTGATGTTGAAAGTGGGAAGCTCGAGCTAAGAATGAATGATGAGACTGTTACTATTCATGTCTTTGATTCTTTAAATAGTCTTCCAACAATATCAGAAATCCAACTACATTCCTCATATGCTATTTGATTATTCTCCACATTTTTTGCAGCACAAATATTTTTCACAGCTAAATTCAGTGTGTAAACAACACATGGTGTCCAAGTAATAGATGGAAATTCTTGCTCAATAAGATGCCCTGCTCCCTTACAATTTGCAACATTATCTGTGATTACTTGAACCACTTTTTCATGCCCAACTTCTTGAATTACTTCTTTTAACAACATCCTAATAAAATGCCTATCCTTAGTCTCTCCTGAACAATCAACTGATTTCAAAAACATAGCTTCACCATCAGATACTGCCATGAAATTAATAAGTGGCCTCCTTTGTGAATCACTCCATCCATCACTCACAATACTAACACCCTTGTTTTTCCACCCAGCTCGAATAGGTGCACACAACCTATCAATATTTTCCTTCTCTTTCTGCAAAAGAGTGGTTCGCAAGGAGTTATATCCTGGTGGCAAATAACCTCCAATATTATTATCTGCAGCAAAAGTGAAGGCTGCTTGAAAGTATGGGTTCCTTGCTAAAGTGAATGGCAATCCTGCTGAATAAAACATCCTAGCAATCAAGTGGTTCAATTCTTCTCGTGCCCCAACATTGAATGCCCTCTCAATAGGATTTCTAGATGAACTTCCACCCTCACTTCCACTTCTTCTTTTTTTTGAGTTTGATTCTATGGAAAAACTAGAAGGGGGTAAAGGCACATTTTTAGGTTCATTACTCTTCAATCTCTCACTAGTTTCTTGTTCTAATTTCTCCATCTCTAGCAAGTCTTTTGTCTCCACAACTAAACATCTTGCAATTTCTTTCCCTGCTATTTTAAGCAAATGAGCCCTTATTCTAGTATAGGAACTTTTAAAATCCTTTTCACAAAAATTGCATTTCCAAGATAGATTCCCTCCTGCTTCTGTTGTGGTGCCTACTTTGGTAACATATTTCCATAATGGCTTCCTTAGAAATTCATCATCTCCACTACTTGCAATACTTGAATCCATTCTAAAAAATATAAAATTAAACACTATGAACAAAATAATTACTTATGCAAATATAGAACAATTAAATTAAAATAGTAGGATAAAAAATAAGGCAAATAACAGAACAGAAACAGAGTACATAAACAGAATACGTATGAGCATACAAAACATACAAAGCTGCTATGTATTATGTAAAACTTTCATCTAACATTCAATTTATTTCTTATCAGAAGACAGAGCTGCTAAGCTTGATTAGAACAAACAAAAAATTCAGGAGTTGTGTACCCCACTAAAAAACAACCGTGAAAATGTAGCCTGAGCCTATGAAGCACCGATACGCGTTTTCGATACGCGTATCTGATACTATGGAAAGAAAATTTAAAGAGTATCGGTGCTTCTTAGGCCTGAGCAGTGATGCTGCCATTCTTGAGTCTTCAGAGACTGATAAGCTTTGTACCGTGAGAAGTGGAATAAGCTTTTGAAAGTGAGTTGTGTACCCCACTAAAAAGCTTTGTACTACTGCCATTCGTGAGGAATAAGCTTTGTACGAAAAAAGGTGGTCAAATTGTTAAAAGACAAAGTCAAGCATGAGAAGTGGTGATTACTGTGTGATCATCTAACGCTACCCTGGATTTCCCATTCTTTGACAACGACATTTAACAATTAACGAAATTTAACCTTGAAAAAATGGGGAGTTGCATCACAAATCACTAAATGCAACAAGAATAGAAAAGATTAAAAAAAAGACAAACAAACAAATAAGTGAGTAAATAAATAAATAAAATGAGACAACGCCATGCAATGGTGTTTCAAGATTCTTTTCTTCAAATCAAATATTGCATAAGAATGTAAATTTCAGCGAAGTATTAGTTAAAATCTCAAGCGGCACATGCTTCACTGCAAAAGTTGCACGAAAATGTAACCAATGAGATGCAAGGAAGTTAATGAAGGGAAAGAGAAACCAAGAGAGAAAAGAAGAAGAAGAAGAAGAAATTAGTCAAAGGAGAATCGGTTACCAGATATGAGTGTCTATGAGACAATGTGTTTTGGAGAAAGTACAAAGAAAAGAATAGACACAACGTCCAGGTCTTATTGTGAAAAAAAAAACGCCGCCCCGCCACAGCAGGCGGGTTGGTTCCTCTGTCGTCGCCGGGGAGCTCTTGGTGGGAAAAGAAAAGTTAGTGAAGAACAGGGAAGACTGCAGACGTATATAAGGGGTAAAAAACAGCCGTGTTTTTTTTAAAATTTGAAATTAAAAAGTTGTGTGTTTAATTAAAAAATAAAAGTTGAGATTTGAAACTTAAATTAGAGTTAAGAGATACGTTTTTATGATTTATTTTTGTGTGTTTTTTTTTAATATTTTTTAATTAAAGTATATTTTTTAAAGTATATTTTTTAATATTTTTTAGTTAAAGTATATCTTCACAGTTTGAATCATTGAATGTGTTGAAAATAAAATAAAGAAATTGAGGTAAGCTCCACAATGGTCAAGTAATTAAGGGATGAAAAAAAAAAGTGTCATCTATGCCCTAAAAAAAAAAAGAGAAAGGGCAAAATAAAAAAGAGAAAAAGAAAAGAAAGCAAGAAAAAGGAAAAGAGTAAAATGTGGTTAAAATCAATTAATTCCCGAAAATCTGTGGGAATGTTAGTGGAGCAAAACAATTGATTGAATCTGTTAAAAGTGAAATAATATCAGTTTTCAATCTCTTGTTGTTTGAGCTATTATCCAAATTTTCCTACCTATTAGCCCGACCAAGTTACAACCTGTGAAGTCCTTTTGATCAATTGATGCATGTGTTTGATTCTTCAATTTTAAGAATTTTTTAGAATATAATCAAGCATATGGTAGTGTTATAGCTTTGAGTAATTGAGTGCTCATGATACCCTTAAACACTGAGTGTTGAGTGAACATTATTTATCTGTGTGAGGGGTAATCAATGTAGACTTGTATATCTAAGAAGCTGATGGCATTATTGGAAGTTCATGATATTGAGTCAGGCATGCATGGCATATTGTATCTGATAGTGTCTATGATTGTTATGTTGGATTAAGTGAATATTTCCTAGATTAAGTCTTTTACATTGCTGGGGACAACAACGTTTAAATCTGTGAATGGTTTGATGTGCCTCTGGAAAGTGTGATTTTTCTGTGTTAAAATTGACAAGAATTGAGTCATAAGAGAGCAATTTAAATACATATTTGCTAATTATGTTGATTCTTTGTATGTCAATAATATACACCTTTTAGTTGTGTTTTTACAGGAAAAATAAGTGAAATTTGAATTCAAAATTTGAATTCAAAATTTGAATTCAAACTGTTTTTAATTTAATTCTTTCGTTATATAATAAAGTTTTAATTTAATTCTTCAGTTACGTAATAAAGTTTTAATTAAATCTTTACGTTATACGTTTCGGTAATAAAGTTGTTATTAATTATTCCATTACACGTTTCATTAGAGGGGTAATTTTGGAAGACGCGGTGAAACCCTAGTTGCTACCTATGTAAAAGTTCCTCTCCACACACTCCATGGCACACAATTCAGTCTTCAGAGGAAATTCCACACATTTTGATAATGCCATTCCATCTGGATCTGGAGAGACTGGAGGAGAAGGGCTCTGTGGGTTCTTCGTTCTTCATCTTGTTCCAGTTAAAAAGGAAGAGATTCGAAAAATTGCGAGGATCAACATTTAAAGCTCATTACATCACATTTCAAACTATCCTCAATTAGCGCTGAAGCAATTCAGGAAAGAATCTGCAATCAAAGCGCTGAGTCAAATCACAGCTGGCACTGCAGCAAATAAAGATAGGATGCTTTGTCAGCATTACATCACGCTTTTTTAATATTTTTTAATTAAAGTATATTTTTTAAATTATAATAATTACATATCATTTTTTAAAAGTTAAAATTAAAAAAAATACCGTTATCATTCACCAAAATTAATAACGGATTCATTTTTTATAACAATCAAAAATTTATTCAATAAATGTTATAATAATTAAACATAATTTAAAAAAATTTAAAGTTAAAAAAATTATCATAAATAACAAATAATAACGGATTACAGAATCATTAGAACTACTTAAATGCCTATAATCATAAAAGTAATCAAAATTAAAAATTAAGAAAATTATCCTAAATAACAAATAATAACGGATTACAGAATCATTAAAACTACTTAAATGCCTCTAATCATAAAAGTAATCAAAATTTAAAATTAAAAAAATTATCCTAAATAACAAATAATAACGGATTACAGAATCATTAGAACTACTTAAATGCCTCTAATCATAAAAGTAATCAAGATTTAAAATTTAAATTAGATTACCTATTTATAATACTATAATAGTAATGTAATTTCTTAATTTATTTTTATAGAGAATGAGTTATCTTCTTTTTATATTTATTTACTCTTTAACTAAATTTTTAATTAATTATATATTTTTTTAAATAATTCTAATCTTTTTCATTTTTCTTTTAAATTTGACCTGAATTTTAAGTATTTTACTTAAATATATTTAATTTTTTTAAATATAATTTAAATTTAAAGATGTACATATAATATATCAAGTACTTTAGACAATAATATATCATATTCTTAACTTATTGTTTAATTTAAATTCTTTTAAATGAATTATGCCTATTTTTAATAATTGTAATTTCTTATTATTTTTATGCATAAATTCTTTTAAACGAAGAACGCGAAGAACTCCACAGCTGCCCCTTTCTTCTCCCAGTCCAGATCTGAATGGAATGGAATGGTGGAGGAACACCCTTTTTATACTTGAGTTTTTGGGCGTGGTCCATGTGATGTTGCGTGAATAGATAAGGATGACAGAGCATCCTATCTTTATTTGCTTCAGTGCCAGCTGTGCTTTGACTCAGCGCTTTGATTGCAGATTCTTTCCTTAATTGCTTCAGCGCTAATTGAGGATAGTTTGAAATGTGATGTAATGAGCTTTAAATGCTGATCCTCGCAATTTTTCGAATCTCTTCCTTTTTAACTGGAACAAGATGAAGAACGAAGAACCCACAGAGCCCTTCTCCTCCAGTCTCTCCAGATCCAGATGGAATGACATTATCAAAATGTTTAGAATTTCCTCTGAAGACTGAATTGTGTGCCATGGAGTGTGTGGAGAGGAACTTTTACATAGGTAGCAACTAGGGTTTCGCCGCGTCTTCCCAAATTACCCCTCTGATGAAACGTGTAATGGAATAATTAATTACAACTTTATTACCGAAACGTATAACGTAAAGATTTAATTAAAACTTTATTACGTAACTGAAGAATTAAATTAAAACTTTATTACGTAACGAAAGAATTAAATTAAAAATAGTTTTGAATTCAAATTTTGAATTCAAATTTCACTTATTTTTCCTGTAAAAACACAACTAAAAGGTGTATATTATTGACATACAAAGAATCAACATAATTAGCAAATATGTATTTAAATTGCTCTCTTATGACTCAATTCTTGTCAATTTTAACACAGAAAAATCACACTTTCCAGAGGCACATCAAACCATTCACAGATTTAAACGTTGCTGTCCCCAGCAATGTAAAAGACTTAATCCAGGAAATATTCACTTAATCCAACATAACAATCATAGACACTATCAGATACAATATGCCATGCATGCCTGACTCAATATCATGAACTTCCAATAATGCCATCAGCTTCTTAGATATACAAGTCTACATTGATTACCCCTCACACAGATAAATAATGTTCACTCAACACTCAGTGTTTAAGGGTATCATGAGCACTCAATTACTCAAAGCTATAACACTACCATATGCTTGATTATATTCTAAAAAATTCTTAAAATTGAAGAATCAAACACATGCATCAATTGATCAAAAGGACTTCACAGGTTGTAACTTGGTCGGGCTAATATGTAGGAAAATTTGGATAATAGCTCAAACAACAAGAGATTGAAAACTGATATTATTTCACTTTTAACAGATTCAATCAATTGTTTTGCTCCACTAACATTCCCACAGAATTTCGGGAATTAATTCATTTTAACCACCTTTTACTCTTTTCCTTTTTCTTGCTTTCTTTTCTTTTTCTCTTTTTCATTTTGCCCTTTCTCTTTTTTTTTTTTAGGGCATAGATGACACTTTTTTTTTTCATCCCTTAATTACTTGACCATTGTGGAGCTTACCTCAATTTCTTTATTTTATTTTCAACACATTCAATGATTCAAACTGTGAAGATATACTTTAATTAAAAAATATTAAAAAATATACTTTAAAAAATATACTTTAATTAAAAAATATTAAAAAAAAACACACAAAAATAAATCATAAAAACGTATCTCTTAACTCTAATTTAAGTTTCAAATCTCAACTTTTATTTTTTAATTAAACACACAACTTTTTAATTTCAAATTTTAAAAAAAACACGGCTGTTTTTTACCCCTTATATACATCTGCAGTCTTCCCTCTTCTTCACTAACTTTTCTTTTCCCACCAAGAGCTCCCCGGCGACGACAGAGGAACCAACCCGCCTGCTGTGGCGGGGCGGCGTTTTTTTTTTCACAATAAGACCTGGACGTTGTGTCTATTCTTTTCTTTGTACTTTCTCCAAAACACATTGTCTCATAGACACTCATATCAGGTAACCCATTCTCCTTTGACTAATTTCTTCTTCTTCTTCTTTTCTCTCTTGGTTTCTCTTTCCCTTCTTTAACTTCCTTGCATCTCATTGGTTACATTTTCGTGCAACTTTTGCAGTGAAGCATGTGCCGCTTGAGATTTTAACTAATACTTCGCTGAAATTTACATTCTTATGCAATATTTGATTTGAAGAAAAGAATCTTGAAACACCATTGCATGGCGTTGTCTCATTTTATTTATTTATTTACTCACTTATTTGTTTGTTTGTCTTTTT
Organism: Gastrolobium villosum; assembly: GCA_032173675.1. Taxonomy (NCBI): domain Eukaryota; kingdom Viridiplantae; phylum Streptophyta; class Magnoliopsida; order Fabales; family Fabaceae; genus Gastrolobium; species Gastrolobium villosum. Next base: position 6,124 of record JAVKPL010011483.1, on the reverse strand, counting down.
TTTAATCTTTTCTATTCTTGTTGCATTTAGTGATTTGTGATGCAACTCCCCATTTTTTCAAGGTTAAATTTCGTTAATTGTTAAATGTCGTTGTCAAAGAATGGGAAATCCAGGGTAGCGTTAGAGTTTGGGGCTTATTTTTCTTATGTGGTAAGAGTATAATTGTTGCCCTTTTTCATTTAAAAAAAATTGATTTAGACTTTTTTTATACTATATACAGAAGTTAGATAGCACAGAGAAGGTCATTTACTTGTTTTTTTTGTGTCGCAAATGGGTGTCGCAAATGAGGATTCTTTTAAGCAAATTTTTGTCTGTCCTACAGGTGTGGATAGCTTTGAGAATTTATTCATAAGGGGAACTGGTTCTAAAACTTTTATAGCTAATCACGCTATAAGACAGTATACTAGGAGGCAATTGACTAGACAACCATGACTGAAGACACCACCATGACTGAAGGCTCAGCGAAAATTGGAGGTGGTAAGATATTCACTTTGAATTTATAATCTCATTTATGAATTTTGTTAAGTTATGATGGTGTGGCTGTGAATTTTTTCAATTCTATTTGAATCTTGGATGGAAGTCTGGTGTTTTTTTTTTTTTGCCAGGCTCTTAAATTACAAAGTCTCTTGTATAAGTGATAGTTGCACCAATTTAATTTCAAATAGTACATATGCTTAATCTGTAGAGCCCATAATCATATATGACAAAAAACAAAGTAGTAGCCGAGGCCAATAATGTTACACAACAAATAGACAAATCATGCCAAAGAATGTTAGGCATTAGACACATATGTGACGACAATATTTATGATTGAACATGTGATTATAGTATTTATTATTGAACATGAGAATGTGGATGGAATTATATTGCTGATTGTATGACTGGTTGTATGTATTGCGTGGTCATGTATTGAATTGTATAGCTGTGATATCAATAAAGTATAATTATGTATAATGATTTACATGCATGTATTTTGAGAAATAAATCCGTTATTTATTGTTGTAAGTATTAGAATTAGTATTTTATTTATTTATTTGTAATTAGTTAGAATCCTCCATAAGGAACTAGATTTCTCTAGGGTTTGTTTTATTATTTTTGTTTTATTATTTTTGGGCTTGCCCATTAAGTTTTTTCTGTACTCTATATATAGAGTGCTCTTGTACAGTTTTATTATACAATTCAATATATTATTTTAAATACCTTTTTCAAGTTTAATCTATTATAACTGTATTGTCTAATCTTTTGGAAGTGAATTGTTAAAAGTGGGATTTTCTGTAACATTCATATTTTGCAGCTGAAAGTGTCGTGTCATAGCTGGTAAACCTCACTATCACTGAGAATGTTTTTTCTCACATTACTGCATATTGTTTCTGACAGAGAAGAACACTTTGGAGATGCCTATGAGATATTAGTTGAAACTGACTGCATGACTGAATTGTAGTCCAATTAAAGTTGAAACGCTTAGAGTGTTGCAAAATGTAAATCTTATGTGTTGTCATTTTAAGGACTGTTGTGTGATGCATATTATCTTTTGGCAGCACTGTATTGAAGTTAGAGTCAGGAAAATGTAAATGCTATTGTATAGATACCACAATGTCTTGTTTGTATGTTTAACTATTCAAAGCAAGTAATTATGTATGTGCATTATGCATAAATGAGTTAGGGGTTCAAACTTTTTTAATTCCTTTTCATAACAAGGGTTGTAATTTAGTAATTAATAAACATGACATCTGTAACACCTAGGCCAGTGGTATTGTAAATGCACCCTAGGACAACATCGCTACATGTTAAAAAACCTAAATTATTTCTAATCGTAAACCATGATATTGAAGATTTAGTTTCCATTTTAAGCAGGGAATGAGAGCACCATAAAATTTGGAAGTGGATATTCTGGTAAATTACATTAAGTATGAAAAAAATGCATAATCAGTGTGGGTGAGCCTAGAGCAGATAAAACTTTTCCTTTGTGAATGAAAGATTAGGTTTTCATATATAGGAAAAATCTCTTTAAAAATAAAATGCAATGGTAATGCTTTCCTCACCCTTATCATTACTATAAAAGTGATGTTTTGAGTTGGACTTTTGATGTGTTACGATTCTTATTTGGCATGCATATGTCAGAATTTTTGTAGATATTAATTTGTTAATCCATTTAGTCACTTCCCCATGGGTGCCTCATCCATTTGTAGAAGTGTGAGAGAGATTCATTCATATATTAACCTAAGCCCATACAATGTTGTGGTTATATCATATAAGTTGATTCATTATTATGTTGGTATCCAGATTGGCTTCTTAATCTTTGTCTTATAATGTGCTGAATGTTTGTGAATTGGTTTGCTACTGTTTAATAAGGTGTAATACACAAACATGGCCTTGTGGTTTCACTAGGTTGGCTACATGTCACTAGATTGAGCAATACTGATTGAGCAATTTTTTCCTTCACAACAGGCTTTAATTCCAGAAATAGGAGAAAAAGCAAGTATCTATCTTATCCCTACACAAACATTGGATCAATACATAAAGATTTGGCAGCTGAAAGAGAAGAATTGAGGACTCCATGTCTTTCTAATAAAATAGAGGCTTCAAGCATAGATACTAACCGTTTAAATGGAACTCCTTCATTTATTAAAGTGGGTAGCAAGAGGTGGAACTGGTACAAAAAATTCATTCGCTGGGGCACTATGTGCAGCAGTCCTGAATTCATAAATGCATCTTCCGGTGAATTACTTTCAGGACTTTATTCTAAAGCTGTTGATTGTATGTTTCCAGTTGAGGATAAAAGCTTCAATCCAGTTGAATGGTTCTTTTGCAAATATAGAGTATCACAATATCACGACGAGGCTGAACTTGCTACTTGCCTGATTGATGTGAAAGGAGGAGGAATAGGGAAACCTGTGGACAGTAATTTACTAGATATCAAAAGTGAGAAGAGAATAAAGAATAATAAAATGAAGAATGTTGCCAAACGTAAGATGAAATCTCTTTCTGGCCTATCAGATATCAATATAAGCATTTCTACCTGTGATTCTCTTAGGTGTGTGAGTAAACTGAAAAAAAAGAGGAAGGTGGAAGAAGTATCTTCATTGCATCATGTGCAAGATGTTGAGATGACTTTAAATGACAGAAGCAGCAAGAGGTGGAACTGGTACAAAAAATTCATTCGCTGGGGTACTATGTGCAGCAGTCCTGAATTCATAAATGCATCTTCCGGTGAATTACTTTCAGGACTTTATTCTAAAGCTGTTGATTGTATGTTTCCAGTTGAGGATAAAAGCTTCAATCCAGTTGAATGGTTCTTTTGCAAATATAGAGTATCACAATATCACGACGAGGCTGAACTTGCTACTTGCCTGATTGATGTGAAAGGAGGAGGAATAGGGAAACCTGTGGACAGTAATTTACTAGATATCAAAAGTGAGAAGAGAATAGAGAATAATAAAATGAAGAATGTTGCCAAACGTAAGGTGAAATCTCTTTCTGGCCTATCAGATATCAATATAAGCATTTCTACCTGTGATTCTCTTAGGTGTGTGAGTAAACTGAAAAAAAAGAGGAAGGTGGAAGAAGTATCTTCATTGCATCATGTGCAAGATGTTGAGATGACTTTAAATGACAGAAGCAGCAATTTTAGCTCAGTTTCAGAAGCTCCCCAAAATCTAACTTGCCTTACTTCTAAAGGAAAGACTGGGCCTGAAAGGAAAGAGAACACAGAAGCTGCACAAGAGCATCAAAGTGCTTCAATATATACGGATGCAAAATGTACTAAATGCAGTTCACTGGTAATGGATATGCAACTTATGTCCCCACCTATACCTAGTGGTATTCCTGAGAAAAGTACTGTTGAATATAAGGATGAACAAGTTTTAATCGGTTCAAATCCAGAGTTTTGTATCTCACAAGATGGACTTGTTGGAAATAATACTAATCATAGCTTGTTGGTGAGTACTACATCAGAGGTCGGTATTGTCTCGGTAAATAATATAGGGCTGAATAATAGAATGGATAAAGCAGCAGAAAAGCATCTCAATACTAAACTTGCTATGGAGATACCTGATTTAAATGTTAGCTCTGAATCCAACTCAATCAGAAAAGAATTTTTTGAGACTGTCAACATCATTTCACCTGAACTAAAATCAGAGCAGTCTAGAAGCTTATCTGCTTGTTTGAGTCCTACTGAGGCGTCCAATCACAACACAGTGGAGGACAATGGAACCTGTCTTCTCCTACAGTTTTCCCCGGACGTTCATATCCCATCAAAAGAAGATTTAATGACAGCATTTTGCCGGTTTGGTCCCTTGAAGGCATCTGAAACACAGTTGTTAAAAGATACTCATAGTGCTCAAATTGTTTTTGTCAGAAGTGCAGATGCTGGACAAGCATTTCATAGTTTAGAGCAGAACAAACCGTTTGGTGCAACTCTTGTTGATTACAGGCTCCATCATCTTTCTGTAGCCAGTCCACTAGTGGAGCGATTTGTAGCCCCTACTCAATCAATTGCCTCCATGCCCCTGCCTGGTGAGGCACGACCTTCTCTTCAATTTATAAGGCAGAACTTGCAGATGATGGCATCAGTCATGGAGAATTCAGGGAATAATCTTTCTCCCCGGATGAGAGCCAAATTGGAAAATGAAATAAACAACCTTTTGAAAAAGGTAAATCAAAGGCTAACATTTGAACAGTAGTACTAAAAGCTTTTCTGTTTAAATTAGTCATCATTGTAGGGAGACTGCACAAGTTAAGTAGATTATACTAGCCAGGGTTTCTGTTTTGGTTCTGTTTGCATTGGTGGATTTTCCTCTGCATTCTTTGACTTGGCACAATTCATTTAAGAACATGGCATAAGGATGCTTTAAAACTTTGGTAGTTTTATGCATGGATGTCTTTTGATTCAATACCATACAGTCAAATGTTTATCAAGTTACTCATTCATATTTATGCGTACATAGAGGGACAAGGTAAATTTAGTTCGGCTAAAAGCGAACTTATTTTATTTTTCTTGTGTTATTTGATTATGAAAGGTAGTTAATTTTACGAAAGTAGAATAATATACAATTAAAATAATAAACAGACTTGAGAAAATGAAATTTAATAATTTAAATACTTGGCTATGGTCCCAAGATGCTTCTAGAGGGATTGTAACACTTGGAGTGCTGCGAGCCTTTGTTGGTGTGGTGTTTGCAAGATATACATAATTACTGTTTCCATGTAGAATGTGTCACTGGAAATGGCTTCAATTGTTGTGCAATTTTATCGACATATTATTTAATACATATATACCAATGAGATCTAAAAGGAGGGGATAATCAAGCGGATGGGGGAAATTTGAAAGGGTCTTGAAGAAACTCATACCCAGGTGATGCATGCTTAGTTTTTCTTATTTTATACTAAAAAGCTTTTCAACCATATATATATATATATATATATATATATATATATATATATATATATAGAGAGATAGGATCAATGGTTTGACACCGGTGTTAAATTTGAAGTTTGACACCTCATCTAAGAGATTATTAGATAAAAAAAGATCAATGGTGTTACATGCTTACAAATCAGAGTCGTTGATCTTTTTTGATCAAATGACTCTTAATGATAAGGTTAAACTTCAAATTTGACACAGGTGTCACCTTTTGTGAGAGTAACATGAGATGACAACTTTCCTACAACATGATATATATAAAACCCATATATATATATTCTATGAAACACCGACACTTCAAAAACCCTGACGTGTCGTGTCCAACACTATGACACTTCCCGACACTCTAATATGCATTGTAGAGACTCAAAAAAAAGTTTCAAAGGTTGCGTTGCGTTGCGTTTTTAGTTCTAACTATTAGATTCATTGGATTACGATTACCATTTATTGAGTTTAATATAAATATTTGGGATATCTTATGTTTCTTTATAAAATTGATGGATATTATAAGTTTAACTTCGTTTTTTGTTAAATTATAGAGTATTAAATATAATATACATTACATAAATTAAAAATAATATTTAATATCAAAACGTGTCCAAACGTATTGAAATCTAATATTTTTTAGAATTAACGTATTGAAGTGTCGTATCCGTGTAGCAATACGTAATCTAGTCGAAGTGTAATGTTACATAACACAAC
>JAVKPL010011482.1:37500-48851 GCA_032173675.1 Gastrolobium villosum | reverse complement strand
TTTGATGCTGTAAATGCTCACTGTTTGCTGCTGTATGCTCACTATTTTGCCGCTGTAAATAGCCACTGTAAATGATTAGTTTTAATTGATTTAGGTGCGCTTAAGAAGTGAGAATATTTCGCTGCCGTTGGTAATATTTAAGGAAAGCTAAAGGTAAGTGTCAGGCGATGATGCCTAATGTAACTATTGACTACTGGTATAGAATTGTAACATGATGCTCCATATGCCGTAAAAATATTATGTTCCATTATAATGAAAGGAAACTGCCAAAAATGTGCCGTGATGGCTATATGACTATGAGGTAAAGACGTTATGTGGCAGCATAACGCATATGAAAGGTATATAAGCATGCATCTTACATTATACCGCATTTTTACGCTTTGTGTGTGAAAGCATAGCATGGCATGCATGTAACAAGATCATATAGGCCTTGTGTTAGAATAGTTATGTACAGGACCATGTGTTTGAGCAAGCATCATATAGGCATCCCCAAGGTACCGGGGTATGGGACACTTGGCATCAGTCCGCATAGGCCCACAGATGGAATCCACATGGAGCTCAGGTGCCAAGGGTATATTTGATTCCACTGTGAAGTGCGCGCACGACGGTGCTAAAAGCGCAAAGGAAAGGCGTTATATATGCAATATATGAATATGATAAAAAGGAAAAGGAACAAGGATATGTTGAAGTGACTGTTTATGATTTTGTGCCTAGTTAATATTGTTATATTACTGGTTTTATTGCCACACTACTGGGATTATTCTCACCCCTTCGGGGCTGCTATTTTTCCAAAATGGCAGGAGGAAGCAAGAGCAATTGAAGGAGTAATATTTTGCTGTTGATTGCTGATGCGTGGATTATCAGTGTTGCTGTTTGTTTAAAATGGATAACTGTAATGATTAATGTTTTAGTACTTTTGGGAAGACTGTAGTCTTTATCATATTTATGTTAGCTTGAACTTTTATGAACAATGGCTATTTTGGAAAACATTTGTGAAAAGAATTCAAGTGATGAAAATTTTTATACGGACTTGTATACTGCTTTGTTAGCTCATGTGACGTGAACGACTCTAATTCCGCTTAGCAAACGACTCTCTTGGATGCATACAAGGGAGGGCGTTACACTAATTGGTATCAGAGCAGTTTGGTCCATGGATTTGCTTGTGTTTGATTGAATTGATTGTTGATTGTGTTTATCTGCTGATTGACTGTCTAAATGTGCTATAGTTAAGTATATGTATTAGCTAGTATGGTTAGATTGTTAGGACGGATCTGTGATAAGACACGGATGCATAGCTAACTTGTCCGAATTGAACTCGAGTACCTACTTGAGACTGCTGCCATGAATAACTTGCGGTGAGCCTGATCAACTCATTTCCTGATATTATGAGTGCAGAATCATGGCAGGTGGTCGCGGTTCAACTCGGGGAAGGTCTGGCGATGCGGAAGAGGATCTTATCACCACTATTGGAGGACTGGCAACGTTCATCCAAAATATGAGCCAAGAATGGCGTGACCATAGGCAACAGAATCAGAACCAACCCCCACTGCATGAGAATGCAGAAGAAATTGCCCGTCGGAGGTTGAAAGACTTCCGCAACTTCCAACCACCTACCTTTGAGGGTGAAGACAACCCTGAGGCTGCAGCAAGGTGGCTGCAGATGATTAAGCATATTTTCGAACGCATGGCATGCCCGGAAGCACAGAAGACTGATTACGCGTCGTATCAGCTGATGGGAGAAGCTTTAACATGGTGGACTGGTGCGAGGGCTCTGCTGAGAGCTCAGGACGTGGAGCTGACGTGGGCCGTGTTCAGACAAGTCTTTCTGGATAAGTATTTTCCTAAGGCAATGCGAAGGATGAAGCACACTGAACTGCTATCGCTCAGGCAGGGTAACATGACGGTTAATGAGTATATCGCAAAGTTTGGGCAGCTGATTGAGTACGCCAACTTTGATCGGAACATCTACGATGAAGAATGGCAGGTAGAGAAGTTCGAGAGCGGATTGCATCCGGAAATCCGCAAGCTCATCTTAACGACGGCTAATCGTACACTTCCCGAACTCATCAACCAGAGTCGTCAGGCAGAAGGGATCATTCTGGAGGCCAAGAACTTGAACAAGCCACCACCACAGTTCCACGGAGGAAACCGAGCAGGCAGATTCTTCAGGGCGGCACCTGGTAGGGGTCGAGGCAGAGGTACGCCGTTGCAGGCACGACCTGGAAATTTTAAGAGAAACTTTACGGTGGGTCAATCATCGACTGGACGTCAGGGCGCGACTGTTTGTGCCACATGTGGAAAGAATCACTTCGGAGTCTGTCGCAAGAGCAACAATGCATGCTTCAGATGCGGCCAGCAAGGTCATTTTGCTTACAAATGTCCCCAGAACGTTGATCAACAGCCTCCGCAAGCTCGGGTGTTCACTTTGGATGCGAATGAAGCGCAGAAGTTTCCCAACCTGATCAAAGGTAATGTCACTCTGAATGGTCACCCAATTTCTGTTATCTTTGATTCTGGAGCGTCTGGCTCTTTTATGGCAAAGCATACTGCCTTGAGAATAGGCATCACCCCAACCCCGTTACCTTATGAGTTACACATTAGCACACCTACGGGAGGATCGTGCACAGCCTCAGAGATCTGCAGAGGTGTTACCTTGCAGTATGAAGGGAACACATATACAGTTAACTTGGTGGTCCTGCCGGTATTCAACTTCGATGTGATTATCGGTATGGACTGGTTGACGGAAAACGGGATAACCTTGGATTGTCGAGCGGGGAAGGTCATTGTTCCTGCAAAGGATGGTAATTTTCAACCTTTCTCTCTCATTTCCTTATTGCAAGTTAGAAAAGAGCTCCGCAAGGGAGCAGCAGGGTATCTTTTGTCGATCGAGGCTGAGACCTAGATTGACAAACAAATTCAGGATGTACCGGTAGTTAGAGAATTCGAGGAGGTATTCCCGGATGAAATACCTCGATTGCCTCCTCATAGGGAAATAGAATTTTCGATCGAACTTGTTCCTGGAGTGGGACCAATCTCCATTGCCCCGTATCGCATGGCACCGTTGGAACTGCGCGAGTTGAAGAAGCAGATAGAAGAGCTTTTGGCAAAGGAATTTATCAGACCGAGTACTTCTCCATGGGGTGCTCCAGCTATCTTGATTAAGAAGAAGGATGGAAGTTTACGTCTGTGTGTAGATTACCGCCAGCTGAACAAAGTAACGGTGAAGAATAAGTATCCGCTACCGAGGATCGACGACTTGATGGACCAGCTGAGAGGAGCCAGAGTCTTTTCCAAAATAGATTTACGATCGGGATACCATCAGATCCGGGTCAAACCGGAGGATATTCCGAAGACCGCTTTTAGGACTCGTTATGGGCACTACGAATATCAGGTGATCCCATTCGGACTTACGAATGCTCCAGCGGTATTCATGGACTACATGAACCGCATCTTCCGCCCATTTCTTGATCAGTTCGTTATTGTGTTTATCGATGATATCCTGATTTACTCAGCTAATGAAGAGCTGCACGCGGAACATCTGAGGATTGTCTTGCAAGTCTTGAAGGAGAAGCAGTTGTACGCGAAATGGTCGAAGTGCGAGTTTTGGCTTAAAGAGGTCCAGTTTCTGGGCCATGTCATTTCATCAGAAGGTATCGCGGTGGACCCCAGCAAAGTGGAAGCTGTCATGAATTGGGAACGACCCAAGACGGTTACTGAAGTAAGAAGTTTCTTAGGTCTGGCTGGATACTATCGAAGGTTCATCCAGAATTTCTCTCAGATAGTGCAACCTCTTACTCGTCTCACTCGGAAGGATAAGCCTTTTGAGTGGACTGAAGCCTGTGAAGAATGTTTCTTGGAGCTAAAGAGCAGATTGACGAGTGCTCCCGTACTCACGATTCCGGATCCTACTCGAAAGTTCGAAGTTTACTGCGATGCGTCGCTGAAAGGACTTGGATGCGTGTTGATGCAGGACCGTATGGCAGTAGCTTACGCATCTCGACAACTGAAGCCTCACGAAGAAAATTATCCTACGCACGACTTGGAGTTAGCAGCTATAGTGTTCGCACTTAAAATCTGGAGGCACCACTTGTATGGTTCGCAGTTTGACGTGTTCAGCGATCATAAGAGTTTGAAGTACTTGTTCGACCAGAAGGAGCTGAATATGCGGCAACGGCGGTGGATGGAATTTCTGAAGGACTACGATTTTGACCTTAAGTACCACCCCGGAAAGGCGAACGTGGTAGCTGACGCCCTGAGCAGGAAGACTCTACACACTGCAACTCTGATGATGGAAGAATTGAAGTTGTTTGAGGCCTTTCGAGACTTGAACTTATCGGTAGACGAGAGAGGGAACAGCATAAGATTGGGAAATATAAAGGTGGAGAATGAATTGATCAGTAGAATTAAGGAGGCTCAGAAAGATGAAGAGTTAGTCCGTGATTTGGTTGGTAACCAAGATGTTGTAAAGGATGAGTTTGATGTTTGGAGATTTCAAGGACGGCTGGTTGTGCCGAATGAAGTGTTGAAGCAAGAAGTTTTACAGGAGGCTCACAAGGGTAAGTACGCAGTTCATCCTGGATCCACGAAGATGTACCATGATTTGAAGACCTCGTTTTGGTGGCCGGGTATGAAGCGTGATATTGCGGAGTATGTGTCTCGATGCTTAACTTGTCAGAAGGTGAAGTACGAACATCAGAAACCGTCGGGACTCCTTCAACCTTTGGAGATTCCCGAATGGAAGTGGGACAACATTTCGATGGATTTTGTAGTTGGACTTCCTCGGACGCGAGAAGGATATGATTCTATCTGGGTGATTGTCGATCGTTTAACGAAGTCAGCCCATTTCTTGCGTGTTAGAACCACATATGATACAGAAGGCTTGCTTGCTAGAATCTATCTGCAGGAGATTGTGAAGCTGCACGGAGTTCCTACGAGTATTGTCAGTGATCGTGATCCCAAGTTTACATCTAAGTTTTGGGAATCCTTTCAAAGAGCGTTAGGGACCCAATTGAGGTTGAGTACTGCTTATCATCCGCAGACCGATGGGCAGACGGAACGCACCATTCAAGCCTTAGAGGACATGTTGCGAGCATGTGTTTTGGAGTTAGGAGGCAGCTGGGATAGCTATCTTTCTTTGATTGAATTTGCCTACAACAACAGTTACCACTCCAGTATTCAGATGGCACCGTACGAAGCTTTGTATGGGAGGAAATGTAGATCCCCTTTATGTTGGACTGAAGTGGGTGAGCGTAGTATGTTAGGACCTGATCTAATTCAAGAAACATCCGAACAAGTAAAGAAGATTCGAGAGAATATGCAGAGGGCTCAGGCCAGGCAGAAGAGTTATTACGACAAGCGTCATAAGCCTCTATCTTTCGAAGTCGGAGATCATGTGTTCTTGAGAATCACTCCTACATCGGGACTCGGAAGGAGAATGGGAGTTAAGAAGTTAAGTCCACGGTACCTAGGACCGTATCTGATTATGGACCGGATTGGAGAGTCTGCATACCGGTTGGCTTTACCACCCAATTTGTCAGGAATTCACAATGTATTTCATGTGTCACAGCTACGTAGGTACCTCTCTGATCCATCTCACGTATTACAGCCGGAAGAAGTGGAACTCAAGGAAAATCTGACTTATCAAGTACAACCGTTCCAAATTCTTGAAAGATCCGTCAAGCGACTCCGTTCTAAAGAGTTTCCCTTGGTGAAGGTATTATGGAACAACAGATCGGCAGCTGAAGCCACTTGGGAGCGCGAGGACGACGTTCAGAAACGCTATCCAGAACTGTTTAGCTCTTAAGTAAGTTTATTTTGTGGGCAAAATCCCTATTTGGTGGGGAGAGTGTAACATCCCGCATAATTAGTAAAATACCTAAGTTCTATATGCTATGTGTACATGTGTAGAATTCGGATGTATGGTTTATGTGTAATGGTTTGTGAATTGTTTGATTTTTTATTCCTTGGATAAGACTAAGGTAATTAATTAAATTAAATCTTAGGAGGGTACATATGTAGACATGTGAATTTAATCTTAGGAGTAATGTGAGTGTGTGTTAGAAGGCATTAGTGTTTGGATGTGGGCTAGTGTGTGTGTGTGGACTAGTTAATATTGGACTTGGGTGATTGGATCTTTTGGTGTATGGTCAATGGCCCAAGGATGGCCCTTGAACCTACCTTGTTTTAGCCCAAGGTTGTAACCACTTATCCTCCTTAAAGCCTAGTCCAACAAGGCTGCCTTGTGCAGCAAGGAACACTACTTGGCTAGTTGTTTTTTCCCCTTCATTCTTGCGCACAAGGGAGAGTAATTAGGACCTTAATAAGCTGCCACTTTCCCTTACTAAACCGCCACCTCACCTTGCTTATGCATAACTTGATTTTAATTTTATTGCATGGTAGACACATGTGCAATTTAGCATGTTTTTAGGCTGCATACTCATCCATTTAGGCGCACATGGGAGGGACCTTTGTGCAGATTTCTTGTGTCACCAAAACTGCATAACTTGTTGACTTGGTTAACCACTTACACTCTCCATCATGAGACTGCATTGTGCAGATTTTTGGCAAGCTTTTGCAGCCCATCATGAGTCAAACCTTCTCCTCCTTCCACATGCATCATAAGTAAGATTTTGGGACTGCATTTTTCATCATTTTGCGCAGAGGACAGCTCCATAAATCAGAATCCTTGGCTGCCACAAAGCTCTCTTGCTTGTGGACTTAGTGAACCTCCCTCACACCTCACTTTGTGCGCTTGGTTTAGCCTTCTATGCAGAAATTTTCTGACTTAGGACAGCCAAAAATGAGTGCTTAGGCTGCCACAAATCAGTGCTCATAATGCACCTCTTTTCCTCTCTTAATTTGCGCACCAAGGACTGCATCAAGGCAGATTTTTGGCTGCCATCAAGTTGAGTTGCTTGTTGACTTAGCAAAGCTCTTGCATGTGCTCATGATGCACATCTCCCACTCCTCTCTATGCGCAAATCATGGTCATTTGTGCAGAAATTTCTCTGCCTTGGACAGCCCTCAAAGCTGAACAAATCTCCCCTCCTTCCTTGCATGTAAGTAGAGTAAATTAGAAGCAAACCCTTTGCTTGATTCAGCCTTGTATGCAGCCCCATCCCCTCAAGAAATCTGAATTTTTCCATGATGAATAATCATAGCAACCTTCCCTCATTTCTCCCTTTAAATGTGCGCATAAGGGAGGGCTGCCTTCACCTTACATTCAGCCAATTTTCTTTCCTCACTCCCTCACTTCCATAACCGAACCTACAAGCCTCCTTGGAGCTAGAAGACTTTGCTAAAGACAACTCCCTCTTTCCCTCACCTCAACCATACACCAAGCTAGTGCTAGCCTTGTTCCTCACCTTGTTGCGCATAGGACCTCTTAGGAAGTGTGGACTTGTGTGTAGTGAAGCTAGAAGGTGGTGTGATTCTTGATTTGAAGGGTGTGCTACAAGAGGTAGGCCTTGAACTTGAACTCCTTCTTAGTGTAGCCATGTATGAATGCGCAAATGTCTCCTTGCATATATGTTGCTTTGGATCCTTGGTTGAGCATGATTAAAGTTTTAGTATGGAGCCATTTTATGATGTTTTGTATGCATGAGTTGTAGAGTAAAAGTCTCATGATCATGCTTAAAATTATATGCCACTGTTTTGTATAATTAAGCCACTGTTTTAAAGAAGAAATGTGCCACTGTTTCGGTTTGATGTGCCACTGTTTTGGTAGATAAAATGCCACTGTTTCTGCACCTAAAAGCCACTGTTTCTGCACATTAAAATGCCACTGTTTCTGCACCTAAAAGCCACTGTTTCTGCACATTAAAATGCCACTGTTTCTGCACCTAAAAGCCACTGTTTCTGCACATTGCATGCCACTGTTTCTGCACATTTATGCCACTGTTTCTGCACATGTATGTCACTGTTTTAGTGCTCTTTAAGCCACTGTTTTTATGCATGAAATGCCACTGTTTTACTCATCAAATGCCACTGTTTCCATGCTTAAAATGCCACTGTTTTAGCCATGAAATGCCACTGTTTCCATGCTTAAAATGCCACTGTTTTAGCCATGAAATGCCACTGTTTCCATGCTTAAAATACCACTGTTTTTATGCATAAAAAGCCACTGTTTTAGCCATCATATGCCACTGTTTTTATGCACAATATGCCACTGTTTTAGTCATCACATGCCACTGTTTATATGCATAAAATGCCACTGTTTTTATGCATCAAATGCCACTGTTTAATCCATAAAAATGCCACTGTTTTAGTCCTTCTATGCCACTGTTTGTATGTATAAAATGCCACTGTTTTGGAAGTTCAAAGTGCCACTGTTTCTGTTTTAAAAACGCCACTGTTTCTGTTTTAAAAACGCCACTGTTTCTGTTTTGAAAACGTTTAAAACGTCACTGTTTTGCTGCTGTAAACGCTGCTGTATGTTTTGCTGCTGTACTGTTTTGCTGCTGTAAATGCTCACTGTTTTGCTGCTGTATGCTCACTGTTTTGCTGCTGTAAATGCTCACTGTTTTGCTGCTGTATGCTCACTGTTTTGCTGCTGTATGCTCACTGTTTTGCTGCTGTAAATGCTCACTGTTTTGCTGCTGTATGCTCACTGTTTTGCTGCTGTATGCTCACTGTTTTGATGCTGTAAATGCTCACTGTTTGCTGCTGTATGCTCACTATTTTGCCGCTGTAAATAGCCACTGTAAATGATTAGTTTTAATTGATTTAGGTGCGCTTAAGAAGTGAGAATATTTCGCTGCCGTTGGTAATATTTAAGGAAAGCTAAAGGTAAGTGTCAGGCGATGATGCCTAATGTAACTATTGACTACTGGTATAGAATTGTAACATGATGCTCCATATGCCGTAAAAATATTATGTTCCATTATAATGAAAGGAAACTGCCAAAAATGTGCCGTGATGGCTATATGACTATGAGGTAAAGACGTTATGTGGCAGCATAACGCATATGAAAGGTATATAAGCATGCATCTTACATTATACCGCATTTTTACGCTTTGTGTGTGAAAGCATAGCATGGCATGCATGTAACAAGATCATATAGGCCTTGTGTTAGAATAGTTATGTACAGGACCATGTGTTTGAGCAAGCATCATATAGGCATCCCCAAGGTACCGGGGTATGGGACACTTGGCATCAGTCCGCATAGGCCCACAGATGGAATCCACATGGAGCTCAGGTGCCAAGGGTATATTTGATTCCACTGTGAAGTGCGCGCACGACGGTGCTAAAAGCGCAAAGGAAAGGCGTTATATACGCAATATATGAATATGATAAAAAGGAAAAGGAACAAGGATATGTTGAAGTGACTGTTTATGATTTTGTGCCTAGTTAATATTGTTATATTACTGGTTTTATTGCCACACTACTGGGATTACACCCCTTCGGGGCTGCTATTTTTCCAAAATGGCAGGAGGACGCAAGAGCATTTGAAGGAGTATTATTTTGCTGTTGATTGATGATGCGTGGATTGTCAGTGTTGCTGTTTGTTAAATGGATAACTGTAATGATTAATGTTTTGGTACTGTTGGATGACTGTAGTCTTTATCATATTTATGTTAGCTTGAACTTTTATGAACAATGACTATTTTGGAAAATATTTGTGAAAAGAATTCAAGTGATGAAAATTTTTATCGGATTTGTATACTGCTTTGTTAGCTCATGTGACGTTAACGACTCTAATTCCGCTTAGCAAACGACTCTCTTGGATGCATACAAGGGAGGGCGTTACAGTGTTATTCAGATCAATGTGGAGTTAAGTTATTCAGATCAATCAAGATTAATGAGTCAGATTGCGATGCGGGATGAAACTTGGATGATATTAATGAGTTAGTTATAAAGTAATGAGGCTGTTATGTGTGGAGTTATGTTATTCATATCAATGATTAATGAGTCAGTTATAAAGTAATGAGGCTGTTACGTGTGGAGTTATGTTATTCAGATCAATGAAGAGGATTGCGATGCGGGATGAAACTTGGATGATATTAATGAGTTAGTTATAAAGTAATGAGGCTGTTATGTGTGGAGTTATGTTATTCATTGATTGATATTAATGAGTCAGTTATAAAGTAATGAGGCTGTTATGTGTGGAGTAATGAGGCTGTCATGTGTGGAGTTATGTTATTCATTGATTGATATTAATGAGTCAGTTATAAAGTAATGAGGTTGTTATGTGTGGAGTTATGTTATTCATATCAATGATTAATGAGTCAGTTATAAAGTAATGAGGCTGTTATGTGTGGAGTTATGTTATTCAGATCAATGAAGAAATTCTCCACGAAATCCAATGAAACTTGGATGGGATGTTGGATATATTTAAGTATGGACGCCTGCAAAGAAACCAGATCAAAATTCGATGCCGGGGTATGCTTTTCCATTTTTTCGGATTTTCTCAATTTTCGCCTGTTCAGGGATCGATAAAAAATATTTCAGGCCCCGAAAAAGTGGTCTAAACGATGGAATTTGGCAAAAATAGGGTGGGCGTAACAATTCTCTTGTTAGTCTTGATCGGATGGCCACCCTCTACAAATTGGGCCTTCTTCCTCCTCGCAAAAAAAGTGGTCTACTTGTGCAAAATTGGCAAATGCATATAAGCCTATTACATATGGGGGGAGCAGGCATCATCCGCTCCAAAAATTCATTAGAAATCAATCCTTCCATGAAATCCGATGAAACTTGGAGGGAGGGGGGTGGGGTGGGGGATCTGTTTAAGCATGGATGCTTGCAAAAAACCAGATCAAAATTCGATGCCTGGGTACGATTTTCCATTTTTTTTCAGATTTTCTCAAATTACGCCTCTTGAAAAATTAATAATAAATTAATCCCACTCGGAAAAATCATGAAACTTTGGGAACAGTAAGATATGGTTTTTCCAAGCATGCATGCAAAAAATCATACCGGAATTCAATTTCTAGGTCCGAATTTGGACGTCTTCCTCCTCAGAAAAAAGGTATCTAGTTGAACGAAACTGGCAACTGCATGTAAGGCTATTATATATATACACATATATTGGGGGAGCAGGCATCATCCGCTCCAAAAATTCATTAGAAATCAATCCTTCCATGAAATCCGATGAAACTTGGAGGGAGGGGGGGTGGGGTGGGGTGGGGGATCTGTTTAAGCATGGATGCTTGCAAAAAACCAGATCAAAATTCGATGCCTGGGTACGATTTTCCATTTTTTTTTCAGATTTTCTCAAATTACGCCTCTTGAAAAATTAATAATAAAATTAATCCCACTCGGAAAAATCATGAAACTTTGGGAACAGTAAGATATGGTTTTTCCAAGCATGCATGCAAAAAATCATACCGGAATTCAATTTCTAGGTGAACGAA